>PVLD010000256.1:0-52030 GCA_004027595.1 Dinomys branickii | reverse complement strand
GAATGGATGACGTCATCAGTCAAGAATCCCCAGTGGATGTGGAGGGGAATTATAAAAAGGTAAAGGGGGGCCGAGCTCTTGTTTATAAACAATTGGACCATTTTTCTAACTGGGAGAAAGATTGCCCTTGAGGAGTGGCCAAGTTCCACACTGAGCGGCCATTGCCATAATATAGTCAGGAAAACTAAATGCAAGAATCAGATGTGTTAAGTTAGGAATGCCCTTTCTCTAGTTTATATTCATTAATATATTAGAGCAGGAACAAAAGTATACATCTTGTTATTCTGAAGTTGAAAAATTTTATTATGCATTTCATTACTGGGTGAGCCTCATCTATAAAGGAATATTTTTAAAAAATTATTGGCATGTGTTAACAGTTCATCTGGAATAATTTATTGGAAAGTTAATCTGTCTATGACATTTCTAACTTTACAAAGGAAAGTTTTGGCTTTTTAAATATTGATATGGTATCTGTTCTCTACTTTCATGTGAAAGTTGGTTTATACATTTTGGGAATGTTTTATATGATAATTGTCTAGTAATAACAGGCCCAACTAAAAATAGCTTTAGTTATATGGGTGAGGTCATGAAATCATACTACTTATCTGTCCACAGAAGGCTAAATACACACTATGTCCTGCCTCTCTTATTACTTAGCGAAAGTCAGCTGTGGTTCACAACACAGCACACTGTGAGGAAGAAAGGTCCTCCCATCACAGGCTGGAATTGAAGTTTCTTTTCCCTCTGAGCCAAATATCAATTACTGTAGCCTGATAGAACAGTACCTCTTGAGGCTCACTTTTTTTTTTTGGATCAAATATGTCATTAGCCTTTCTTCCCAGGGTAAGGTACAGGAAAATGCTATAACATTAGCTCCTTGAGAATACTGATGTAAAATATGGCAACTTGTATCTCATATGTAATTTTGGATTAACTTTTAAGTATATGTTTCATTTTAGAGTAATTCACAATAGTTTGTGCACTTTCTGCAGAAGGTGAAACCTAGATAGGTACAAGAGGCCTGGGAGACCTGCAGAGTTGCCCTGTACCTTCTCTGTCCCTTGTGATATCCAAGAAGGGAATGAGTGCCCAGGGTGATAAGCCTGCAGAGTCCTGAAACCCTGCCACTTCTCACTGTCCCCTTTACCCGTCCGCTAGAAGTTAGTGTGCAAAAGACCCTTATGACACTGCCGTCACTCAGGTCACTTGTCCAGCCTTGCAGAGCAAGCAGGAAGTTCAGAATTCCTCTATTTTCAGTGCGAAAGAACTGGTCACAGTTTTCTTTGTCAATCAGTTTCTCAGATAGTAAAGTGTAGGTCACTTCACATGGAGGGAAAATAAAAGATTTACCATTGTTAATGCATCAACAGTGAAGTCCTGGCCACTGTGGTTTCACCCCACTTAGAAAGGGAACGAGAACCCAGAGGCCTGGAATAAGTGCGTGACGATATGCCAACAAGTGAGACCAAGATGGCTCAAGCTGCAGACGTGCAAGGCTCCGGGAGCTTAGAACATCCGCAGCCGCAAGGCGGAGTTGGCGGCGTGTGGCCCTTGTCTAACAGAGATGGCAGAATGGCCCTGTGTGATCCAGGAGAAATGGTACCTGGTAAGCTAGCACAAAAACCACTAGATGAAACTTCTGGATGCATGGAACGCTCAAGGTCAGTGTCCTGTGTTGGACACTTGTTCTCTAGTCTGGCAAGCGCTCTCAAATATGTACATATCATGTGTCATGGTTACTATGAAAGGTTCATTATGGTTAGAAGAAACTGTGGTTTGAAATTTCATGAATATTTATTAAAAAGGAGTAACACAGGCTTTTTTTAAAAAACAAAAAAAGGCAAAGATTAGGGAAACCAGTTATCTAGTATAAAAATCACATTCTCTCTTTAGAGTCTTTCCTAAGGTTTTTCTTTTGCTCAGCTAAATAGAAAATTCAATGCCATCAAATAGTACTCTGTAGGCATTTTGATCTTGCAACCATCAGTAAAATATATTAGATTCTATGCCTCTAATGTACATATATTTTATTCAGAAATTATACTTATTTACCGCTGTAAAAATGCATATGTACGCAATGTATACACAGGCAGATAATGAATGACGTTTTTATAAAGTTCCAATAGTGTCTCACCCTACTTTGAGATCAGTGTTAGAAACAATTAGAGAGCTGGTATACCCTGCTCAGGTGCCATGGAATTCCCTGAACCAGTTGCACTACTAAATATCACATGTCTGTAGGGATTGTTTGGCAGGATTGCTTTAAAGTCCGACAAACAGCCTTCGGGGCAAAAGTCACTTTCCAGTGACTAAAATTAGATTCCACCAAGGCAGAGGAAGGAAGAGATTATGTATGTGTTCCTTTTCCTTGGGGAAGATCCTGCTTGTTAAAAAGAGATGTTTCATTAAGGACCTCTGGTTTATTCCATAACAGCAGTAAAACTGTATACAACAGAAAAGAGATCATAGTGTTTAGGAAAGAAGGGACGACCCTGGCAGCATCAGCTGTGTCTGTTCCTTGTCCTGCCAGGAGCAACTTCTAAGTCCTTGGTGAAGAGCCGCATGGCTGGCCGATTGCGGGACCTGCATGGCCCTCAGCAGAGGAGCCAGTGCCCCTGTTCACTCGTGGTCATTTCCCAGGACCGCAGAAAGGAGACTGAGCTTGCCCTACCGGGGGTTACAGCTCCAGTGGGGAAGCACAGAAACAAATCTGCTACATGGAATTATTGCTGTTTGAAAGACTGTTGAGATAGTCAGTGTGGACTTCCAAAGTTGGCAATGTCTGCCATCGCGGGATGGGGGAACACCCAAATGACACTAACAGAGAGCGAGAAAAGGAAATTAATAACATCGAACATACTGGATGGTATAATGGCGTAAGACCGGCTCCAGCTCTGCCCCAGCACAAACTCAGGGAAGCCAGTTTTCCTTTGGCTCCGTGCTGCTGCGTGCAGAGCGAGGTGGCCGCAGTGGGGAGGCCTGTGGTCCCAGGGTTGTGCAAGCCTGCTCGCCCGGCTGTGTTCTGGGAGGCGCTGTCTCCGGCGCGCATCCAATTACAGTGAAGGATTAGGGAGGACCCTGTGAAAAAATTAAAGGGCTGGAAGGGACAATATTTAAAGCGAAGCCCAGCTGCGCCTCATGTTTTTTTAAAAGGTGAATGGAAATGACTGCTTGAGATAAACTGTCATAAACGGGAACACAGAATGCCAGCTGCCATTCCAGACAAGCGCTCAGGCCTCCCCACACAATTCCGGAGGAAAAGCAGCCTTCGACCTCCATTAACCCTCACGTCTTCCTGTCTGTGAGCGAAGAAAGCATTTGAAGAAGGCCGTTCAGTTCCCCAGCCTGGGGCCTAGCCCCACCTCAACCACCTGGAGAGAGTCTCTTGTGCTTTCTGGGCCGGAATCTCCTTTTCCTCAAGGGGGGAACAGGCCCAGTCCGCCTTAGATACTAGAAACGCGGAGCCTCCTGGCCCCTAGCTCAGCTAGCCAGCCTGGCCGCGGGCTGGCTGTCTCACAAGCTTTGTTTTCCCATTAAGTGCCAAGCGCTCCCCAGGCCCCAGCCATGCCCTGACCCCCCTCCTCGGCTTTTGTTCTGCTTGTCTCCCTTTCCCGCCACTTCCCTGAGACTTCCAGCTCCTGTGTTGTGCGCACGTGTGACTTGCTAGACTGAGGTAGAGCTCACATACATCAAATTCATGTTAAAGTACATGCTTTGATGATTTTGAGTACATGGTATTTACCAGACTGAGAAACCACCATCTAATTCCAGAACATTTTATCACTGCAAAAAGAAGCCCTGCGCCCCTGATTACTCCAGATACCCCTGCCTGTTAGCCTCTGGTAGCTACTAATTTACTTTCTCTCTGTATTAACTCTGAGTTCCAGATACTTCTGGCTCTTTTTGTGTCTTTCTCTACTCCCTTCCTACCTTATTCAACCTTTCCTTTTAATAATAACACCAGCTACCTTTCATAAATTATCTCTTTGTGCCAGACAGTGTCCCAAGTACCCATCTGCTTTCTGTATAGTATTTCATTCACAAGATATATATGATGCCTTCTTTAAAAAAACCCCAGCCCAAATAGTTTTAGTAACTTTTTACACTACAGTCAGAGTCTCAGCCCTGAATCCCCTGCCCCTAACTGCTGCACGACACTACCTCTTTCCCATTACACGTTTGTCCCAGTCCTGGCAGATCCTGAGTCTAGCCCGACATGGTAAGCTGAGGACACCAGCTTCTTGGCAACTGATTAAGGTTTGGCTGTTACATAACCACACAGTGTTTTGGACCTTTGTGTTCCCGACAGTGATACTGAGTGACTGTGATGGCCTTGTAGGCTTCTGAAATGGCACCTGTTAAAAATAGAATTGCCAGATAACACTGTCTTGTGTTAAAAAGTAGTCTCTGTAGGCCGTCATCTGAGAACTAGAAATAAGCCCAGCGTGCTGCCAGTGGTTTATATTTTGGATTTGCTGTTCCTAGGACAGGAAAACCATTTGTTTTCAAATGTATCATTTTAGGATTTAATGTTGAAATACTTCCACTGTAGTAGTTATCTTTGTGGATTGTGCTGTGTGGGTTTCTTCACCTTCACCAAAGTTCCCATTCTGAGTAGCTCCCGAAGTTTAACCCTAGGTGTTTACTGAATAAGTTTGCTCTAGACCTTAACGATGAGAAAGTTTCAGTGATAGGGATTCTGCACAGCAGCACTTCTTCCAGGCTGCTTCTGTTCGGATAGCATGAGAAGAGGTGCAGTCAACAATAGGCAAAACCATCCTGACACTTACTCTAATGTAAACAGACATCTCCATCCCTTGGGTTGGCATCTCAGCCCTTTTGATGTCGCCCTGTCCTGAGCAAGTCACACCCCAAAGCTTCAATAGTGCCCAAATGCCCAGGTGGACACCTCAGCCACAGATACTTATCTAGGCAAATTGCTTTTCACCAAAATAATTTGGTTTTGATGCAAACATTAGAAATTTTAGTAGCATATTAGGAAGCCTGTATTTGGTGCCCCAGGGTTTCCTTTCTGGGATATTTAATGTAAATCGAAAATGTCAGAAATTTTTTTAAAATGTACTAAGACATACTATTCATTTAGTGATACAGTGGAAAGATACTGTCATTTCACTGTTATTTCTAGTAATAATTAAAAAGCACTTCCCATGGAATAAAATAAGATTTAAGAACTTGAAGTAACTCGCTTGGTGTAAGTATATGTTTGATAATCAAAAGCATACAATTTATTTTCTCATGGAATGCTGTTTTTATATTTTGATCTTGTGGCAAATCCGTGATTTCTGTCATTGAGAAAACAATTAGCACCATTTGTATTTAGGTTTTCTTTTGGCTTTTTATTTGAAAGAAAATTAATAAAATTTATTTAATGAACAAATAAATTCTGTACTTGTGGTTCACACCCTTTAGAAGCCTTGGGCTCCTCCACCCTGGAGTGCTGCCTGCAGCTGTTAGAGGAAAGCAGTCTTCCAAGCAGGAAGAAACAAGAATGATCCCCATTTTCCTAACAGAAGAGCACTTTTCCCAAAGGAGCTCCAGAGCCACAGCTCATTCCCTAGCGGACGCTGCCAGTGGTGATGATTCTAGGTCTCACTAGGCAGTGGAGTGCACTGAAGGCAGGGAATCGTTAATTGGTTCAAAACAGGCATCCCGCAAGGCCATGACTGAGGCCAGACCACCACAGGTGAAATCCGCCTGGCTGCAGAGCCTGGACATATCACACAAAACAGATGCGTCTCACGGAAAGATCCAGCTCTGTGCTTGAATCAGCAGAAGGGCCTCGTGAGAAGTGGCCATTCTCAGCCCCAGCTCGGGGCTGCTGAAACAGAACAGGTCTGTCTCTGTATGCCTCCCGTGTAAGTTTGAGAACTACTAGCTTAAAGATATTTATGACAGCAGACACACGTGCATGGAAGTGTATGTGTCCACGTGCAATTCTCTGCTTGGCTGACTGGCATCCGAGCAACCCTTGGCATACTGAGTTCCTTTCAGGGCTATGGGAAAGCAGTGTATTCCTCAGCTTCTGGGGTGATAGCGCCCATAGTCCTCAGGAAGTTTTTCCTCCATGGTACATTGTTTTCCTTTTCACTATTAGTGGGAAGTAAAGTCATACTGCGAAACCTGTAGGGCACTGGTTCCAGGACTGCTCTCAGATAGCAGAATCTGTGAAGGTTCAAGTCTGTTACATGAAGTGCTGTAACATTTACATAGAAATTACACATGTCCTCTGGTAGACTTTAAATCATCTCCAGATTACCTGTAATACTTAACACAATGTGAACACTCTCTGTGTTGTGTGTGGAATGAGGATAAGGAAAAGAGTCTCTGTGTTCAGTGCAGACACATTTTTTTCTTAGTATCCTCAACCCTCTATTGGTTGAGTCTGGAGATAGGAAACCTGCAGGTATGGAGGGCCTACTGTATTTACTTCACTGTTTTAACCATCAATTCCTAGGGCCTCTGTAGGAGATGTAGAAGGAACATTCAAGACCTGTGAGACTTCTTAGTCTTAGTGAGACCTCCTGTGACACCTCTTGTCCCTAGTAATTCCTGGGCTTATTAAAAATGCATTCTCAGGCCTTGCCTCTGAGTCAGAATCTGTCCTGCTAACATGCTCAGCTGATTCCTACCCATGTAAGTCTGAAAAATCACTGAATTGGGTAACAAGTTAGCAGTGCAGTAAAAGGGCTTCCAGAAGTGGTATCTGAAAGGGTTTGCAGTGAATTGAGCACTAAGACAGCATTGTAAATGCAGTGCATTCAGTCACTTTAAAATCAATCTAAAACTCCCCAGGATGAATAGGTAAATTAGGAAATAAATGAAGCTGGGGTGAGCAGGAAGCTCTGTGCAAGAAAAAGATGAAAGGCAGGAAGTTGGGGAATGACATTTGCCTTTCTCCCATTTCCCACAGCACAGTGCTGTCCGACCCAAGACTATTCCTCTCTAAATATTACATCTGCTGTTACTCCCACGGTGCGTCTGTGCCGTTTTCTTCAGCTGGAGTACTGATTGTCTAAGTCAGCTTCTCCACACATCTGCATCCTCAGGAGAGTTTCAGGAGCTCCTTCCTCTTCGTGCAGCAGGCCCTTTCCAGCTGTGCGGTTACATCATCTGCAGAGGAGTCAGAAGGAAGCAGGTGTTGGTAGTAGCCTGAGCACCAGTTGGCTTTTAGGCTCAGATGTAGGATGTTGTTTCCCAAAGCGCGTTCCCAAGAGCCCTAGAGGACCCACGGATGTTGGACCCACAAAAACACAATGTGTCAGATAAATTGTGGAAATGCAGAGAATTCAAACTCTTGCACTTGTAAATTACATGCAGATCGGCAATGTTAAAGGAGGTGCCCATGCTTCAGAGATACCAGATTACCAGTTGCTGTCAGCAAAGGGAGGTGGGTCAGAGCATGAAGTCAAGCTAAAAAGGGGATGCAGGAATTATACTTGCGTGTCAGGGCTGGGCAGCCTGTGTCCTGAAAAGAGTATGGAAAAGGACTTGGGGAGAAGACTTGGAGTTAGACAATATCTACCCAAGCACATTTTGCTTCTTATCTCTTTTACTAAATGCCCCTTTGTTCTTGTCGAGTTTGGGAATTAGGACCTGCAGTGCTACAGGAAAAGCTGAGCTTTGTTTAGAGGCCTAAAGCGTTCAGGGGCTGTGTTCTGAAAACTAGCCTGCGTGGTACCCTCCAAAGGCATTGTGAACCTTATCAGCTTAAGCACAGGGAGTGGCAACAGGGAATTCAGCAACAATGACAGACCGGACAGAACAGGCTGCAGCTGAATAAGGGTTTGCTTCTAAGCAGTTTTTACTCCCCTCTTGGTCTTGAATAGTTTTTCTGTCTCCCCGATGAGCCACTACTCTCCAGTTGTCCTGTTGCTTTCCGCTAGAAATATCAATGTTAGACCTTTAACTTTTATTTTATGAAAGTATTTCCCAGGGCTGTTTTAGGAGTGGACATGCAACCAGTGTCACTTGGGGTGTGCTTCTCCCTTTACCTGTATTCCTCCTCGCCTAGTTGCTCCATGCTTTAAAGCATCTCGGGGCTTTGGGTGTTGAAAGACTTAATTACCCTGCACATCTAATTCCTTAAAGAGCAAAAAATTTTTGAAACCACACACACACACACACACACACACACACACACACACAGGCAACTGAAAGAAGTTTCCAGTTGTTGCATTTTAAGAGGAAAGCCGATATTTTACTCATCAACTGAATCATAATTAACTAGAAATATTAGGAATTACATTCATTTAAAGGAAAGATTAAACAGTGGTAATAGAGTTTCTCTGATGAAAACATATTTGTATATAAATATTTATGGTTACTATTAGTCTGTATTATTTATCCTATGCAGTCAAGCGTTTTGTCCTTTTCTGAAAAAGCATCACATCCTTCTCAGGGAAGAAGTAGATCCGTATCTCTTCAGTCCTATGTTGTGTCTCCAACGTGGCATCTACCATTATTAATAGTCTGAACACCTTACTTTTAATGTGGAAGACCAGAAAAAATACATAACGAGAAAGCATGGATTTGAGCCCTGCCTCCTCTGCCTAACAGTAGGATTCCCTTTCATCACCCTCAGGTTCCTCATTTTTAAAGCAGATAATGATTATTCATAATGCTAGCATTTACCATAGACTTACATTACCATGAGCAGGTACACTCACTGCTGAGTAATGTACATAAATTCTCTCACTTAATCCTCCAACATCAAATGAGAACATTTTATCTTTGAGCTGAGAAGAGCCTTCCCAGCACAGAAGCCTTCCGAGAACTGACAGAAGAAATAAGCCATTGACTTAACCACAGAACACAGTTAGAACCAAAAGGATACATACCCTTAACATAAAAATGTTTAAACTTCTAGGCCTCTATAGAAAAATAAGCAAAACTAGGGATGCGGAATTCATAGAAAAGAAAGCACAATAGCTAAAACTGCTTAAATATTTACTGTCACTAATAAAGAACTGAAATGAAAAGCATACCACTCTGTCCTGTCAAATTAAAAACAACAGCATTTGTTAGGAAGTGCTCAATGGCAGTCAGAATGTCGTGGCAAAAGCAGCCCCTCTACGTTGCTGGTGGGCATGTGAATCGAACAGCTTCTCTCTAGAACAGTGTGACAAAACGTGTCAAGAGCCTCAACAAATGTTCACACACAGCTGATCTGGCAATTCCGCTTCCAGAAACTTATCCTGAGGAAATCACCAGGCATGTGGGCAGGGATTTATGAGAAGATGCCAACTTCTATGTTACTTTTCATTTCACACAACCCAAATGGCTAACTAGAGGAAAACAGCATAGGATGGAATGATAGGCCACTGTGCTTTTAAAAAACATAAAGCAATAGGAGAAAATGTCAAAATATAGGATGTGATGTCATCTTTATAAAGTGGAAAAATCTGTACATAAGATGAGAAACTAAGAGGAAATATATCAAATGTTAGCAGTGATCTCTACAGGGTGGGATTATGGGTGAGATTTACATTTTTTTATGCTTTTCTCAATTTGTTTGGTAGAATCCAGAGTAGGGAGAAGCAGTATTGGTCTAACAGTATTCTTCAAATTGTTAATGAAATGTTTCAGGGTAAAAAAAATTGTGATTATTGTAAATAAAAATATGTTTAGGGTTTCTCCAATATTTGTAGCTATGGTGAATAAGGAAATCAAAGAGACAGACATAGAATCACAGGTGGACTGACACAGCGCTGCTGGGATGGGTATCTTTTAGACAGATCCCCTTTCAAACCCAGACTAATGTTAAACATCAGTCATTATCTCTCATGTTATATACTTATTTTATGTTTGGATTTCAGTTCTGCCCTGCAGTTTTATGACTATTTGAGGGTCCTGAATGAGAACATTTTTTTGTGATATTAAAATAAATTTATTTAAAATAAAGATGCCAAGCAATGTGTTCTGTTTGGGCTGGACTGCCGAAAGTACCAGCCTTGCACAGAAGGGTGGTTTGCTTTAATTAAAGTTTGTAGCAGTACAGTTGTAAGTAGTTATGGAAATGAAAGGCATGCTTGCTTTCCTTAACAACTTTATGATTATTTTCTTTGAGCTCAGAACTGTGCTAGTCCAGAAAAAAAAAAATCAGCGTCACATCTGTAAAAAAATAGCAGCCCATCACTTTGTGGCTATCAGACACACACACACACACACACACACACACACACACACACACATGCTCCTCGTAGTACACAATCCCTTTGGTACGTGCCCATATGGGAAGCTATCTACATAGACAGTTATCACCACCAAATGTGAAGGTTGAATAGTTAATGCTTGTAGTACCTAAGGATTAAAAAACACTAAAGAAAAAAGAGGAAACGTCAGCTTTCGTTCAAGTAGAAATTCTCAAAACTACTGAAACTGACTTAAATATCTGGAGGTAGGGTTTAGGAAATGTATATTTTAAAATGTTACAGAACATTTAAGGCAGCCCATTGAAGCCAAAGCTTCGGGGGCTCCGGCCTAACTGCACCATACGGACCGCAGTTTATTCTGTGCTGTCCCTGTGATACCCACGAGCCTCCTGTGACTCTTGACCTCCTGAGGCCAGATTGACTAAGGAACTGAATGTTTAATTCTAATTAATTATTAGGTCTAAATTCTAATAGCCACATATGATGAGTAACTACCATGTGAGGCAGAGCAGCTCTAACCGACCATGTACCGCCCTTCCCCGAGGGGAGTCATTTTCAGCGAGCTTTTCACCAGGCTGTGTGTTTCATCTTTGGCACACAGCTATGCACACATGTGGCTTCAGAACCCGCTGCTGTGGGCATCGGACACTAGCAAACCTTGGGTAGCCACACCCAGCCATGTGATCTGGGTCTTGTAGCCTAATTTGCTCAGTGTCATCTTTCACTCCCTTCTCAGAACATACGGTGGAAATTCTCACAATCTTTATTACCCCACAGAGCAGAAACCCCGCGTCTCACATGCAGCCCAGGATTCCCGGCTCGTTGTACTTGGGTTTTCGTTGTTGTTGTTGTTTTGGTAGCTGTACCAGCGGTGGTGGTGATAGCAGTAGCATAGCAGTCATTTTATTTTTAAGGAAATCATTTCTAATCCTCTCACCGGTTATTTAAAGGATTTAGAAGTTCAACAGGGTGCATTTTTATTGGGATTTTATGGAAAGTCAAGTATTGTGAACATATCCAAATGATCACAGTGGTATAGTTTACTGGATCTTTTTCCTCTGCATGCTAACCTAAGTTCTCATCACAATATAAAACAGACGAGCTCAATTTCAATTCTCGAGCTATTCCAGACTTTACCCTTAGATTTTCCCACATTTTAACCCTGGTGAGAGGAGGCTAACTCCTAAACAGAAGCAGTGGTCCCAGAACTGTGAGCTTGGTGCAGGCAGATGCTTGTCCCAGGCTCGGTTCCAACACCATCCTGTAGCATCTACCAGCTCACAGAGGCCACTGGACATTAGTCAGATGAGCTCATCGTCTTGCCACAGAAGGGTGTATAAAGAAGAGAACAAAAACCACATTTGAGATCAGAGTGACCGAATTTAGGGGAAAGTGCTGGCCTTGCCACCTCCAGGAGACAAGAAGAAGGACCGCAGTCCTAAATACTCTAGCTCTGTCCCTGTGAAGATTATCTGACACCAGGACGATGGATACGTAAACTAGAGACCTCTGAAGAATTGAAATTAGAACCAGAAAAGATTGGTTGAATTTCAGCTTTTAATAATTCAGATGCTCACGGGCTGTAGCCCATCTATTTATTTTTCATCTAATGTTACAGTTCTAAGAAACTTAGCAAGTTAGGCTGCCTACGGTTGTGGTGTACCTGCCCACTTATCAGCATTTTTGTATTTTCTTGAAATTTTAGGCACAGAAAAATGAGAGAGAGTCTATCAGACAGAAGTTGGCGCTTGGAAGCTTCTTTGACGACGGCCCAGGAATTTATACCAGCTGCAGCAAAAGTGGGAAGCCAAGCCTTTCCTCTCGGTGAGTGTTCTTTTGAGTTGATTTTCCAGTATGTACCTAAGTGGATTTTGTCACTTGACTGTATGTCTAACAGAAATACCCTCAATTCCTCAAAGAGTTATTTCTCTACAATGCTATCATCTTTGTCTGAGTTTTAGTCTGTTGGTTTATCAGTTGGTGGTGGTGGCTCACTGCCCAGCTACTTCAAGTCAGATTTTCTCTTTCCATTTCTCTTTAGACACCATATTGATTTTGCAGACTGATAGAGGAATCAAGCCACACTTCTAAAGCGAACTGACTGATGCTTTAGGCAGGTGGCAGGCCACCAGACTCCCATTAAGCAGTGCCAAAGCACCCAGAATCACCCCAATATCTTTAGTTGCAGTGAATGCCAGTAACCGAGAAGTATAGTTCCCACTTTGGTTACTCAGTGTTGGCTAATCTGCTTAGCCTGTCCTCCAGGTGGTTTTTTTGGTCTTAATTTATTTCAGGGTATCACCCACTTATCATAATTTCTTTGAGAGTATTATTGGTAACTTGCATAATTTTAAATTCTTGATAAAACCTATTTAGATTATAATTTTACCTAAAAAACAGACCAGAGATCCTCAAACTTTGACAATTATGACTGATCTAGAGATTTTGTAAAGCAAAGATTCTGACTAGGCATGGTGGCCCACACCTGTAATGCTAGCGCTCTGGGAGGCAGAAGCAGGAGGATCATAAGTTCGACCCTAACCTGGGCAACTTGGCAAGATAACAACTTAGTGAGACCCTGCCTGAAAAAGGAGGTGAGAATGTAGCTCATTGTAAAGATTCATTTCCCCCAGGATGAGTTCAATCTGCAGTTCTGGAAAACAGGAAGGGGAGAAAAAGAAGAAGAAAATTTTGATTTAGTAGGAGTGGGTGGGGCTCAAGATTCTGCATTTCTAAGAAGTTCCCTGCTGCCATTCCACAGGAACCTTCATTAAAGAAGGTAGAGACAATATGTAGATTGTTCTAAATACAAGCACTGCAAGTTGTGAAAGTACACTGACTATTGTCTTTAGGAAAATGGTAGCATTCCAACTTGTGAGAGTGTGCACACGTGCGTGCGTGCGTGTGTGTGTGTGTGTGTGTGTGTGTGTGTGTATTTACCCTGTCTCACTCTCCAGAAGCACTAACTTCTCATTCTTTGGCTGTCTCTTCTGCCCTTTACATATATCTCCTTAAATAAAATGTTTATCTTCTTGGTTTTTATTTTAAATAACCATCTATTGACTGTCACCTATAGAAAATTGTAATTTATCTGGGTTTTTTCACAGCTGTGCCACAAACTTACTATATATTCCAGCTCTTAGTCTCCCTTTATAATTGCATCACAATTTAGGCTCAAATAACTAATGTTTACATTATTAAGAACGTATCTTATTCTCCCCATGCCATGTTTAAAAAAAACTGCTTACTTAAGAAATTTTATTTTTTCTCATGAAATTAGGCTGGCTTCCTTTTTTTTTTTTTTTTGATTTGCCACTTTTGACTGCTACATTATATTTTACTAAGCAAATGCACTACAGTTTAGCCACTTTTTTGATGATGGACATTGTGTTGTTCCGGAGGGTTTTCTCCCATAAACACTGCTGCTTATGAACATGAGACGTGTCCATAAGAGTGAATTTACTAGAAAAATACAGGAGTGTTCAGACTTACTAGACAGGGACAACTGTTTTCCAACATTGTTGCACCAAGCTGCCCTCCTGCCAGCAATGCTTCAGAGATCCACAGATCCATAGCCTTTCTAGGACTTGATTTTGCCAGTTTCTTTTAATATTTTTATTAATTAAAGAAGTATAAAATGGTATTTTGTTGTGTCTGTTAGCCATATTTATTTTCTCTTGTTAAATGTCTTTTGGGTTTTATGACCAAGATTCTGTTGCCCTCTATGCTTTTCTTACCATCTTATCAAAGTCCTTTAGACGTAATACTAGTCCTTAATACAGTATGTATATCGCAGATACCTTTTTGCAGGTAGTAAATTGTCGGCACTTTATTAATGTGTGATTTATAACCATAAGTTCTTCACTTTACTATAATTAACTTTATCAAACCTTTCTTTTTAAAATATAGTGAACTTTATCAAATCTTTCTTTCCTAGTCAGAGCTGTCTGTATCTTGTATAAGAAATTTTCCTGTATCCCAAGATCTAATAGATATTTATGAGATTTCCTAACAGGAGCTGAAAGTATTGGTTTTTAAAAGTCTATAATCAATCAGGAGTTGATTCCTTGATATAATAGAGAATTCTAATTTCTTCTCTGTCCTTATAGATGACCTCCATTAAATTTATAGAACAATCTCCTTCTTAATTCACTCATTTGATAGACTATTTTGTAAATGCTGTTCATCGATAGGAGTGGCTATAACAAATTCTATAAGATTTGTTACTACTTCTATTCCTGCACCAAAACTACAGTCTTAATTACTATAGCTTGGTAATAAGCCCTGATATCTAGACAGGGAAGTCTTTGTCCTTACATTTTTTCTTTGGGAAGAAAGAAAATTAATGCTTGCAATGAAACGAAGAAATTATCTTGTTCTTTTATTGTTCTATATAAATTTTAAATTTTCTAATTACATTTAGCAAACCACTTTCTTGAAATTTTTTACTGGACCCTATTGAGGGATTAAAAGCCTGGCTATCAGTGCTTTAAGACCTTAGCCGGGGAACGAATAAGAGTTTAGCATGTAGAATTTCACTGCATTTTCTAGATTTTAGTAAAGCACCTCAGCTGTGCCTGCGTGTCCTTCCAGTCCAGGGCCCCTCCGAATAATCAGTAAAGTTCCAAGTCTGCCAGGCCACGATGGGGTAGGGCAGGTAGCCAGTCTAGGGGCCTTTGAGGCGTTCAGTTTTCTTTGTGTTCCTGTTCCATTCCCACCCTTCAGGTGAATCTTGAGTATTTCCGGGACTCAACGGGCAAACCCCTGTGCTTCCTCCACCAGCTGCTCCTGTGGGCGCCTGCAGGCTAAGGTGGTTGGGTCAGATACCCCTCAGGCATCTGCATTTTAACTTCCAAATTTTTTCAGCCTCCCTTGTGTGCTGTTTTCGTTCCTTTTTCTTTACCCATGTCTTTCTTCCTGCACCATTATTATAGTAGGAGTTCAGAAGAGCGGACACCTGCCTTCAGTATGCCATGTTCAAGTCTTATGAACATTTTCAAAATCTATTCTTACAGTAGAAATACATTCTAAAGTAAAATCCCATGCGGAAACCCCATCTGTAATACAAAATAGTCCTCTGGTTCAGGAGAATGAGGAGAGGGATTAGAATACCTGGAATACCACTGTCTAGAAAATGTGTCCCCCAGACCTTCCCCTCATTGTCCCTTCCCCCACCTTCCCTTTGATACCTCTCTCCAGCCCTTCCCTAAAAGTCCCCAAAGCCCACCTAACACTCCTGGCAGAGGAAAACTTGAAAGTCACTGAGTCATTTACCCACTTTGGAGACACAGATAACTGAACACACGTATTTTGCAGTAGCTCTTAACAAGCTACACTTACTGACTTGCCATAAGGAAGATTATTTATATCCTGTTCTTTCAGATGTTTTTATCTCCACATTCTGTGATGAGCTCATCCTCTGTGAGAACAAGATGACTTTTTGGATCCCCCTCAGGATGGTGCTTAATGAGACTAAATGTTTCTAAGAAATATCACTTTATCTTTATAAATTGCAAATCTGCAAAGGTTGACTGTCATCCTTCTCACCAGTAATTATGTGGGAGAAAAACCTTTACGAAAGTTCAAATGCCAGTGTATAACCAGTACTCCTATGTCTGTTAGAACTTTTTTCTAAAGAATTACAACCCCTAAATAAGTATTGAGCTTTGGATCCATTTAAAAGTTGTCGGTACCTTGAGTTACCCAGTGTGGTACTCCAAAATACATCAGAATACATGTATTGAGTTAGCTAAATAACTGAGCCAGGTAAACCTTATATGAATTTGCTACTTTCAAGAGCTCAGTATTCAATGTTAAGCAAAGGTGAAGACTTAATTTTAATCAGCCAAGTCATAGATTTTAATGTTTTGGGTATATTTTTTAAGGGAGGTCCTGCCCATTGAAGTAAATGAAGTCTTTGGCAAACTAATGGAGTTCTGTTTATGCTTTTTGAAGGATATCATTCAACTGTAAAACTTACCTTCATATTGAGTATATGAGCTGCTTTGAAGGGGCCCGAGGGGCCAGCAAGCCTGGTATTTAAGCTGTGTCTGCAAGTTTAAATTCTCTGTTTCAGCTGCTGGATTTTCTAGATGTTCTATCTCCTCGAGCACTTTTTGAAAGAGTGACAAATTGAACACTAGGCTTACAATAATCCCATAAAGGCATTTCATGCCTAATACTACAGCAAAAGAATGTTTGATATTACTTTATAACTCAACTAATTAAAAGCTGACTTCTACTTAAATAGCAAATATAAGAAATGTCCTTTTTTTCCCAAATGTGCTAATCCATGCATAATCAGCTTTTGCAAACTGAGACTATGATTTTTGCTATATTCAAAAAAATTACAGTAAAAAGATTTTAAAAGCTTAAAAGGAGCTATGGAAACTAAATTACCTATTTTTGAAATAAGGTTCCTAAGAAATACTAGGTTTAGTCATGTTCTTGAAAAATTATTCTTTGTCTTTTATTACTAGTATAACACTTTCCTATACAATTTATCAGCCACGTTAAGCCCCAGCATTCCGTTTCATATTCCGAGTCTATACATATACACAGCTCAGTGTTATTAAGGAAGTAGGAACTGAAACACATGAGAGCGTGGGGACTGGTAATAGATATCTAGGAAGTCTTTTATTTCTCAAACATTGCAGCCCGATCTGACATTGTAGAGAAAACTTTTCCTGTCTTTTCCATTCTCCTTTCTTAGAACAAGCACAAAATAAATCTCCTTCTCACTTCTCTTCTTACCTTATCCCAAGAAAGACTTTACTTACCTGCATGTAGGTATAAATGCAATGTAATACAGTCTTTATAAAGTAAGCAGTGGGGCTGTGTAACATAGACTAGGATATACGCTTCTCTCCGACATTATGAATCTTATGAAAAACAAAAATTCCCCAGAGGACATTATGAGCAGCACCTTGAATAATGATTACTGGGGTTTTTTTTGTATCTCAACCATCCCAACATCCCCAAATCAAAATTCATTTCTTTCTTTAGGGTTATTGGTAAGTGACTGAGAGAAAACCTTAATAATAAACACCTGCCACTTTCTTCTTTGTTTGGACAGAAGGGTCAAAAGCAGGAGCTAGAGAATCCCAGGAGGTTGTTACCAACTAGCCAGCAACATGGAATCGAGAGAGACTTTAACAATAGGGTTCACAGGGGCTTTGAGGAAGAGGAACTGAGAATCTGTATGCATAATATGCGACAAAATTGGAGGTCAAGCCAGCATCATTTTTCCAGGAAAGTGAATCATCCTCTTGTCTCTAACAGTAATAATTTTTGCATAATTTCCTGGAAGAAGGAAGCAGATATATTCGTATCTGCCCAGCATGGGTGAGGAACAGGATTGACCCATTTCAGATTGATTCTCTGTGGCATCTTTCTTGTAGTAAAAGGTTTGTACTAAAGCAGCCTGTTTATAACATGCAGCGTATATTTAAAACTTTATACTACCTCTTGTATATATGTAATAATTTGCTTAGAAAACTCTCCATATAAGTAGCTCCAGCTACATGTCATTGCAAACAGTAGCTCATAAATTCTTTGCTCATACTTTTGAAAAAGTCATCTTTTCCATAACCTATAGGAAGAGCATCTCTTTAATGCTCTCCTCCAAAGACTACCTTCTAGTATTCTAAAATGTTACACAATTTCAAAAAATAAGGCAAGATTTAAAGTGGACCTTTTAAGGAGCAATAAGATTAAAATGGCAAAACAAATTTAATTATGTAAGCAATTCTCTTTCATAAACCTCAAAGAAAAGCAAATTGGTACTTGTAAAATTTTCTTTGTTTAATAAATAGCCTCACTTTACAATAATGCCAATGACCCCAGTTTAATTAGGTGCAATTAATTTTGTGGAAGCTGAATTTGGCACCTTGCTAGAGGCATAACCAGCTGTACCCTGTCTTATGAATGTTTTTTTATCACCAGTGAGAATTCAATTGCCTGAGCTATTGCAAAAGGGGTGGGAGGCATGGAGGAAAAAGGCCACGGGGCTACATTTTGTATTTAAAAGTGGCTCCAGTGGACAGCTGAATGTTTAATTAAAAGAGCTTCTAGGAATTATTTTTCACTAGGGCATCATCTTTGACAAGTTGTCATGACTTTATCACGGCGACATGCACAGCCGTTGGGCAGTGGTTGCGCACGTAGGTTGGACACACAGAGCCCACTTAAAGACCAAGCTCCTCTGAAAATGCGTGGAAGCATCTGCTGCTAAAACACCCTTGCTGACATGGTCCTCCTTCTGTTCAGTCCTTCTCATTCTTTTCCTTTCTTTTCTTCTTTGTTCCTCTCTCTCTCTCTGCGTACTCGTGCGTGTGTGTGTGTGTGTGTGTGTGTGTGTGTGTGTGTGTTTTGGAGGACTCAACCCAAGGCCTCTACACGCAGCCATGTCCTGGCCCTTTACTGGGGAGCAGGATTTTGTGATCATCCTGCCCGGCTCTAAGAGCGCCGCAATCAGATTCATGTCCATCAATCCCACCTTCTATTTAATCTGGCAAAAGTCCCTGTGCCCCTCATGTTGTTCTCCTTCGGATTATCTGTCACACACATTAAAAACCCTGGGAGATGTTTCTACTGTTTGTACTTAGGACAGAAACCTTTACGTACTGCTCTTATGACACATTATAAAGGGCAGGAAAGATCCAGTGGCCCTACTTTGTAAACATTTTTACAGTGGAGAAGATATTTATGCATGGCTTTTGAAAGGCAAACAGTATCACTGAAACCTAAACAGCTCATCTTCCCATCTTGTCCCCCATTCCTCAGCCTTCCGGTTCCTCTCACCAGAGACCATCCCTGCTCCAAGATTTGTCTCCCACCACACTCCACTCACTGAGGTGCCTTTGCCCCCAGCGCCACACTCCCGAGCTTTTCTCCAAATGGGCTCGTTAGGAAGGCAGTGAAGTATGGTGGGCACAACAGGGTCTTGTAAGCTGGAGGGCCCGGCACGGGACCCTCGCTGGTACCCAGGGCCTCTTACCAATGATGCCCTTGGCTCCGTTTCTCTCTCCGAGAATGGGATAGTAATTGTGCCCACTTCCTGGGGTTACTGTGAGGAAGACAAATAAAGGATTCGGAAGGCTACCGGACCGGGGTCGGTTTGTGTTAGTGTTGTTGTTATTTGTACTCTCAGTCACCACTGATTATAATAAGACAAGTAATTATTTTATGGACCAACTGAAAAGAACAGAAAAGAAAAGCTACTGCCAGGGAAATGGTGGCACCTACCTTCTTAGCACCGGGAATATTTAGTTATTGAAAGAGTCTTTTTAGACTTGTTTAGACACCGCTTTCTCATCTCTATCTTTTGTGAAAGCAAAGGAAGAAGAAAAGGTGAATATTTTGCTGAGGGCCCTAACGCTTTTCACGTCAGAGCCCAGCTCTCTCTGTAGAGTTGTCGGTATCTCTGCTTTCGCTGCTGTCGCCCTTGGTGCCATCAGAGGCTCAGCGGATGACCTTGCAAGCCGCTGTCTCCCTCCGTAGGCCTGATGTTCCTGTCAGGAGACATCCACAGACAAGGCTCCATCTCACCTCAGAGACCCTGACCTGGTTCACTCTCAGGGTTATGGTTAAGTCATACGGTAATGCCACCAGCTGCCTGCGGGGCGGTGACTGTGAAATACATTCTGATTTTAAAGATTACAGAATGTGAATAACCATGCCTCATAGACTCAGTGCAGTTCAAGTCGGAAGTGGCAGTACACTAGTGGGATATGTCTGTATCGCAGGACATCGGGAGGCTAAGACAGAAGGGTCACAAGTTCATGCCCACCTGAGCTTAGTGAATTAGCAAAACTCTGTCTCAAATTTAAAAGTAAAGAGGGGCTGGGGAAGTAACTCAGTGCAAAGATCCTGAGTTCAACCCCCGGTACTGAAAAAAAGAAAAAGAAAAAGAATCAATGCAATTGAGTAGGTTTGCTGTGTTTTTAAATCACCGCTTAAAACTCAGTGGTCAGAAAGAGAATGTTTTTGAGATAAAATTTACTATGGAACCTACAATATTTTAAAACTTGAACATAAGAAGTGATAAAAAGCAATGCTTTGGTGTTGAAGAGAGTAAAAGAATTTGAATTAAGTCTCTCACCTAAAGCTTGAAGGTGCAGCTCAGTGCACAGCACGGGCTTAGGATGTGTGAGGCCCTTAGGTTCAATCTCCAGCACGTACACGCAGAAAGAATTCACAACTACACCCCTCAAAAGTACACAGGCCCTCGCTGTGCACTACTATGTTTGCACTCCAGCCACGTGCACATGGTCAAAGGTCTGGGTGGGAATAAGCGTCTCTGCTCTGGCCAGCATTTCTCTGACCTCTGCAGGTACGGCAGATAGAAATCTAAACTCTGGGGCTGAGCAAACTGACTTCACAAACAAAAACCGTTATGTTTATAGCAATTACTTCAGGATCTGTAATTTACAGCAGATCGAAGGAGCATGAGATTAAGACTGGGAACAGATGTCAGGAGTTACATCAGAGTCCGTCCATAAAACTGTTCACTTCGAGCAAAACATGTTTCATGCTGCCCACGGATCCCCCACCGCCCTCAGGACCCTGCCAAAAACAAAAGCTCAGCCTGACTCACCAGTGAGTCATGGTCCCCGCGTAGGCGTGGCCTGAGTCAGAGCTTAGCCCTCCTCTTCCAGCCGTCACCACTGGATCCTGCTCACCTTTTCTCCACCTCACGGTTAACCAGAAGCTCTCCTTCTCTTGCTTTTCCCTTTTTATTTCTTGTTAATGCCCACGCTTGGCAACTCAGAGGCATGCGAGAGAGAAACCTCCGAAGCCAAACGAATCTCTTCCACTAAAATTTATTTGGAGATGTTTTCTGCCATTTTTCCTATCCATAATATATCTGTGTTTTCAGTGGAACTGTAATGTAGCAGCTACTTTTGGAGCATGTTCTTCACTTAGTATGTCGGTAGCATTCATCCATGCATAACTGTTCTTCTGTTGTGTATGTTTTCACCAGTTGCTTAACAGCCCACCATACTAGCCCATGGTGAGATAACACCATGTAATGCACCCTCTTGCTATTAATCTTTTATTGGTAGTCATTCATTTCCAGCTTTTTGTTTCATTTTTGGTTGCGTTGTTGCTTTTTTAAGAATCTTCCCTCTCTTTTTTTTGCCATTCATGCCATTCTTCCTTCTTAAAGTGTCCTAGTCCCTCAAGACAGACTCCCATGGAACAAGATGCCAGCAAGGTAACAGGTGACCTTGTGTAATTTAAATTTTCTGATCGTTTGTTTTCTCAAATGTAAAATGAGACTCGCAATATATGTAAAGTGCCTGGCACGTGACAGATGCTCAAATATAGTAACTCTATTTACTTCAGAATATAGGCTGCTTGCAAATGTTCTAGCCTTGATTAAAATGAAGAAGGACCACATTTGGCATCCAGGAGAGATGGCTGCTTTGTTCCTAGTATCCATTCATGCTAGAGAATATTTCTGTTGAAAATGCATTTTCCCAACATTAAGATCCTATAATTCCAAATTCAATTACATGAAAGTGGTCATTAGTGACGGAAATGGACACCGATGTGAAATGAGAACCAACAGCTGTCTGAGGAATGCAAGTATTTATAGCTCTCTGGAGATTTGGGTTAGGGTACAGGGGTTGACAGGGCTCCAAAGAAAAGCGAGTGAAGGAGGATCCCCCTTTCTGTCAGCTGTTTTGCCTGTTAGAAGGTTCTGCAGCCACAGGGGGTGTGGTGCCCAGGAGCCATCTTCTGAACGTGTACAGAAGGAAGGGTCCAGAACTAGCCTTAGAAGAGGAAGCAGAAAAGGGAATATGTATAAGATGAGGAGAGGAAAACCCACAGAGGGCCATTCACTCACCCTCCAGCTGCTGGGAAGCTGGAGGCCGAGTCCCGTAAGGTGTAGGGTCAGGACAGGAAAGCGAGAGACATCACGCTCCCCCGCCGGTCCTCTGTTTGGCACACAGTTAGAAAAAGCCCGCTTTGGACACATAATTGCTGGAGGTTGGCTTTCCTGGCTCTCTCCTGCGTGCAGACCCACCCTGAAACAAGCCTTGATTCACTCACCAAAGCCCTTGTCTTCTTCAGTTCCCTACTGTTTCACTCTTCTTGGTTAACGCCTTTCATCATCAGTGCCCATGCTGCAAGGGCTGGTGTTATTGTGTATGAGTTAGAGGGTGCCTGCTGTTTTTGTTTTTGTTTTTCGTTTTTGTTTTTTTGTTTTTTTGTGGTTTTTTTTGGCAGTACTGGGATTGAACTCAGGACCCTGCGCTTAGCTAGGCAGGCGCTTAGTCCACTGAGCTATATCCCCAGCCCCGCCTGCTGTTTTTGTTGTTCCCTTCCAATGCTCTAAATAATCCACATTTTTATTTGTACATTTTTATTTACAACCAAGTAGTAGGTACCTGGTTTTGTTCCTGGTTTAGCTAGGATGCATCCACGTACTTTAGTGGCCAACAAAAAATACAAATGAGTGAAATGACCCAGATAAAAATCAATAGACAGTAGGGAGAACTGTAGCAAACTAAGTGTTTTTCCCGGCCCAAAGAGATAGCAGCTCCTCAGCAGTGGGCTGCTGGTGCCATGGAGTTTATAGAGCTCTTATTGACTGATCATTAAATGAATGAACAGTGGAACAACCCTCTCCTCTACCTTACATAGTTATAAAAATGATTTACTTCAGTACTTTTGTGTGATGGAGATCTATTTGGGACTTGTAATAGTTGAAGCTGGTGTACAAATAGCAGTCTTTCTTTAAAATCCAAAAAGTTATCAGCCTACTACATTACACACCTGTTAGTGAAAGAAACTTAACACAATCCCAGTAAAATAAAGGTATAGCCTTGTGTTTTCAAAGTAAACGTTGGGAAGTAGAAACTTACCTTTTTAAATGTAGTAGCTTCCGTGACTCTCACGATAATATCAATACAGAGCAGTCCATAGGGAAAAGCAACGTGTGGGATGGAAGAACTATTTTACGGTCCTTATAGAGTAGCAATACCTTGTTTTGACCCACCTCGACGTGTTCTATATGGACACCATCACACATACAGTGTACCTACAATTGTTCCCATGTTTTTCTTCATGAGAGATCCTCAGAAAAGTGAAATGTGTTTATACCGACCCTTGGGTAGTTAAAATCCATATTTTAAGTTGGGGCCAAGGTTATATAGCTCAGTGACGCAGCACTTACCTGGCAAGTGCAAGCTCCTGAGTTCAATTCCTGGTACCAAAAAAAAAAAAGAAAAAAAACCACCCACCCAATCTCCCAACAGAAATTGGAGAGGAGGGAGCTGCCTTGGCAATAAGCAATCAGGCCCCTATCTCTGTTCGCATATTTTAAGTTTGGTTGCCTTGAAATTTTCATGAAACAAAAAAGGATACAGTATAAAAATATGGGTGATTATTCATTATGTAGAAAAATCTTTGAATAATGCATCACAGACCCATTAAATTAAGTAGGATTAATAAATTTTGACAGTTTGGCCACAGACTAGTTGGGGATGTCGTGTAGGGAGAGGCACAGCAGAGCCGATGGCTTACGAGCCACACTGATTGTGGGCAGGTAAGTGTGTGTGTGTGTGTGTGTGTGTGTGTGTGTGTGTGTGTGTGAAGTCCGTGGACATATGGGAAGCTCCCTCTTCTTCTGCTTCCTAAGGAAAACCATACATTTACCTTGGGATTATAAGCAAATACAGGAGGTAGATGCCCTTTAAAATTATACTGCCAGACTCAGGCAGAATCTAATACTATAAATCCAAATCTAAGGTTAAGTGTCTTATGGGGGAAAGGCCCCTGGATTCAAAATCTCTTGCTTTATGACCTTGTGCTATTTACCTATTGCCACAGTGATGATGCATAATAAAAATCCACTCCCATCAAAAACATACAAGGATAAGCATTTGTTTTTGCTTAAGAGCTTATTGGTTGGCTGGGCGGTTCTCCTGCTGAGAACTAGGCACGGATGGCTTGCTCATATGTCTGCAGTGAACCAGAGATCAGCAAAGTACCTTACTACTTTCAGCTGAGCTCTCCTGTGTCGGCGGCTTCTGTTGGGACAACTGCAGGATTGAGCTCTGCCGCGAAACACTCAGCCTCCAGCGGCCTAGCCTGGACTTGTTCTGAGGGTGCCGGCTGTAGCAGAGTCCTTGAGGAGGAGACGTGGACCTGGAACAGTGTTACTGCACTGCTTTATGACGGTTGCAAGAAGTCATATAGCCGGTCCAGGGGTAGAAAAGTAGACTCTTTGATGGGGGCAGCTGCAAAGTCACCCTACGGAAAGGGTACGTGCGAGGCGGGGACGAGCTGGGACCATTTTGATATCAGGCTGTCAGAAATCTGGGGCATGTTGCTTGACGTCTCTGAAATCTTACATGTAGCCCAAGGAGTAGATGCAAGTGAACATACCATTAAACTGAAATTCAGCCACCAGTTCAGGCGACATGAACTCTGTAAGTCCTGGTGGACTGGCAGGTGATAAAATGTTACCAAAGAATCGTACATCAGTGCTTATGGTCTCAGCAGAGCCAAAGATTCCCATGTCTGAAAGCAGAATACAGTGAATAGTTCTGGGCTTCAGCGCTGGCTTCAGACCAGCCCTTCTTTACCACAGCCAGGACCAAGGACAAAGAGAAGCCTGATTCACAATAGCTCCCGCCCCTCTGAAAGCCAACGGCAAACTTTAGGACCATTGCATTGTTTCTTTCAGGGAGTAAACTGGTCCCATCCAAGTATTTTGAAAGAAATGTTATTGTTATACCAAATTGTGTCAGCACTTGGCGACGCTTGTGAGGTTTCTTTTTGTAGTTAGGAACTTTTCATTTCTGCCATCTCTCAGTTCCATGCATACTTTAGTAATATTCCTGGTAACTGCAGCTGGAACTCAGCACAGCTGTTTTCTGAGTAACAGTCTTTCTCTCTGTAAATGCCAGGCAGACACAGTGGGGAACAGCCTCTCCCCTAAATTCTGTCCCAGTCCTGGCCAATTCCTACTGTCACACAGGGAGCTACTCCGGCCCACACTGAGCTGTCAGGAAGATACATTTAGGCTTCTGTCTCTTCAAGTTCTGAGCCTTCTCCATCAAGAATACCCTTCTTCCAGACCCCGGTGCCCCTGTCAGTAGCTCTGTGCAACACTGTCATTTTTAGTTGCTGCACGGTGTTTAAAGGAGAAGAAGCTTCTTGGGTAGTCAGGACCCAGACCTTTCATAGAAAATCACCTGGCAAGGCAGACTTCCAGCAGCATTTTGCAAGCCCTGCTCTGTCAAATGCCGCTCAAAACATCAAGTAACCCCAAGTAAAATACCTTGAAATCTTATCTAGAATTAACAAGATGAAGATCTTGTCTACACTTTAGACTGTGCTGGAGAGATCCAGGCAAATTAGACTCTTTGCAGCCTGAATTTTGCAAGACTGGTTATGAGTGAGGCCAGATATTGGACCCTGGGATGTAAAGGCCAGGAGACTAGGGAGCTTCTTTTTCACACGTGAGACTCCAGAACCACCATGCGTGCTGGAGCAGGGGTTATCTGCTTTTGACCCTGTGGCACAGAGGCCTTCACTGAGCCAGGTGGCCCTCTACACCCCACAGTCAAGCCACTGCTTGGGAACTATGGTTAAGTTTCACCGAAAGCCACCTTCCTTTTAAAACCTGCTTAAAGGCTAAAGGCAAACAAATCCTTCTTAAATCCTGAGCCCATTTTAGGGTGTCTTTGCTAAAATCCCCTCTGAGCCACTAGCTGTAATGTCATATCATTTCCCTTTCCTGGGAGTAACACTCTCCGTGATTACCGCTGTAAGGAGTTCTAAATCTCGCCCCTTAAGAAGCTCTGTTCGGTGTCCCGCTGTGATAATGTGGTGCTAAGGCGATTTTCTGAGTTTCTACCTGAGGCGTTTTTCCTTTCACCCCAACTGTTAAATCCCTCCCCTTGCCTCTCCTGAACTACAAATGCTGTATAGGATGCTTGATTTAGGTCTAGGTTGAGCCTGGTTAGAGCGATCAGCTCAGGGCAGAACAACTTCTGTCCAGAGTGAAATTATAGATCTTTGGACATTTTAAACTCTGTTTTGTTATGGTGCCATCAGGCCATTGTATGTATTTTTTAATCTGTATACACAGTGACCAGATACTTCTTTGCAAGATTTTGTTCAACAAATAAAAAAAGCTACATAATCCTAGATTTGTAATTATGCTAATCTTTACAAGAAGCTGTTTTTAACTTGTAAAGTTTTCTTTCACATCATCTTCCAAACCATAGACGACCTTGAGCTTTATTATTAAAAACAGATTGATTTTGTTTTCCAGACCAACTACAGGTATTGAAAGTTGAAAATATAATTTATATTAAATTTAAATATATTAAATTTATATTAATCTATTAAATTTACATTAAAATATTAAATTTATATTAAATTTCAAAGGAAAACTTTAACATACTAGATTTCTGGAGGTGGGGGGGGTAGTCCAATAAAAGAAAGTTAAAAGGAGGTAACTCCCAGCACAGTAGAGGGCCACACTGCTAGTAGTTAGGGACAGCTTGAGTACACTGTGTCAGAGAGGTAATTTTGAATCAGAGATCGCTGTGACTAGGCAATAGGTACGAGGGTAGGTAATTTTAAAGGTCCCTTCACAAAGTCACCTTTATCTGGGTTTCCAGTACAGAAAGAAAGAGAAAGCCCCTGCCCAAGCCAAGCTCTGAAAGGGTTCCTTCAATACTCCCTGGCATACACAGAAGAGTGTATTATTCATCCCATTTTACAGATGAGGAAATCGTAGTTCACAGAATTTGGTAATCTATCTGGAGAAAGAAGGAAAAGTTTGAAACCTAAGTCCAACTGAGCACCCGCGCCCATCACAGTGGAGTCCGCAGCCTTCCGTCCTCCCTGCGCCCCTGGGCCCAGCCCTTCTTTCCTGTGCCTGAAGAGGGGAGGGAAAGATACTGGACACCGTGGGGCAGCGCTGTTACGGTTTTAAAGGGATAAGTAAAACTAGGCCTTTGAGTAATTATAGAACTTAACAATAGGTGGCAGTACATACCCATAACAGTTGTGCTGCCTGTTAAGTGCTTTGCGTTTTGGTTTTACTGGATGCTAGGTTCTGGGTTACTTTCAATCAGAAGCATTTTAAATCAGTCACCTGAACAATGTCCACAAAGCATCCATACCATCAGAATGTGCCCCCTCAAGAAATCCAACACAAATGTCAGCTATCCGGTAAGTTTTTCTTTGCATTTCTCCCTCTGGCAGTAATAATGCCAGAGCCATTCCGATGTCTTCTGCCCGGTAGCTGCCTAAGATCAGGAGCCTCTGAGCCCTCATTGCCCTACTTTTCCTGTTCTTTATCTGTGCTTGTACCGAGATGGGGGCTACTGGAGATACTAAGAAAATTCTTCAGAAACTCTTGCCGGGGAGATAGCTCAGCAGCACAGTCGCCTGCCTGGCAAGCATGAGGCCACAAGTTCAATTTCTGGTACCCAAAAAACATGTTTAGCCAAACATGGTAGTGCACACCTGTAATCCCAGCATTCGGGAGGGTGAGGCAGGAGGGTCGCCCTGAGTTCAGGGCCAGCCTGGGCTACATGAGTTCAAGGCCAACCTAAACTATAGAGCAAGACCCTGTCTCAAAAAAAAAAAAATTTAAGTAATTAATTAAATAAAATTATTGCCAAATAGTACTGAAATGTGTTCATCTTTGCAAAAAAAAGTTAGGACAGAGTGGACTCAGAGAGGCGTAGCAGATACTCCCTCCCGGAGTTTCAGGGTTCGCCACAAATATAATGAGTCCCTGGAGCTCCCCGGCGCCGACTCTGTGTACAGGGAGCAGTCTCAGAACCCTGCTGTGTTCCAAGGCGTGCCTCCTGACTGAGCTTTGGGTTTGTGCGTTTCCCTGGGGCAAACCTGTGGTGTTTTTCTCTCTTGGTGACATAGTGTGCACTCCTTCGATTGGTTTTGGCAATTGCACTAAATGGTTTCCTTCAAACAACCCGAGTCTATTGGGAGGAAAATAATTCTTTTTTCAGGAAGCTTTGGCCTTGAGGTGATAGCTGTGATAAGCTTCTTCAGACTGTCCCCTGGGAGAGGACCCAGAAGGTACCAGACAGCCTTCTTTGGCCAAGGACCCCATTCATCTTGATAGACAGAATTGTAAACTGAGCAACGGAGAACATGTGTCTGGAATTGCACAGGGTCTGTAATACATGGCCTTAAATTATGTTTCACTTGCCATGAAACTGTTACAAAAAAATTAAGAGAATATTAGGAAGTCCTCTGGTAAAACCATTTTTAAGTGGAGAATAATACTGGTCATTCATTTCTCCCCTGTGAAGAACACATAAAACTTTCTGTTAGCAAAACCAGACAGTTCTGGTGGCTGTGGCCAAATAATGGAAACAGCTACTAGAATTCGTATCCTGTTGATTTCTACCTAGATTGCAGAGTGGGATGAACCTGCAGATATGCTTTGTCAATGACAGTGGCAGTGATAAGGACAGCGATGCAGATGACAGTAAGACTGAAACCAGCCTGGATACGCCTTTGTCGCCCATGGTAAGTCCAAACTCCTACTGGCTAAAGCATCATGTTGTGTCTTCCTGAGCATTTAGCTTCTTCCACATTGTGAATCAGGAGCAAACTTCCCAGATGATCAAAAACAAAAAGTCTCTTGGAATCACATACTTCTAAAAACTGACAACAGTTAATCGAAAAATCAAAGTAAGTAAAGGTACATAAGCTTTATTAAAGTTTAAGGTTACTTCCATAAACTAAGAGACATATAAGATATGCTTTTAAAATTCTAAGAAGAAAACTGCTACAAATCATTTTGGGCTTAGAAATATGAGTTAATTTCTTTCCCACCTGTTACAGAAGTTGGCTGAGCAGTGATACATGCTTACTGCTGGATGCTTTTACTCTGAAGTCTGTCCTTTATCTTTCTACTGAAGACCAACAAGTAGGAAGTATGTTGGTCACTGAGAACAACACAGTGTCAGAACATCTCTGGCTCTCTGAGATCCTAGCTCCTCTGAGCACAAGCACAGTGCCTTAGCTCTAGGTCAAATATGTTGTTAATATTTTCCCTGTTAGTAATTACTCTGCTCTTTTTACTGAAACTAGACCTTTTTATGTTACTTAAGATTGGTGTACAGCCAATCGAGCACTGACAGGTGGCTGGAGGGAACTTCAAGCCTCTCTGAGAGCAGACGCGGGGCACACCATTCCCCAACGTTACTCACACGTTAGCCAGGGTGGAAAGCTCAGGCTGCTCTTTCTTCCTTTCAGAGCAAACAGAGTTCTTCCTATTCTGATAGAGACACCACTGAAGAAGAGTCTGAATCCTTGGACGACATGGACTTTCTCACAAGGCAAAAGAAATTGCAAGCTGAAGCCAAGATGGCCCTGGCCATGGCCAAGCCAATGGCCAAAATGCAAGTAGAAGTGGAAAAGCAGAACAGGAAAAAGTCTCCCGTCGCTGACCTTGTAAGTGGCAGAGGCTGAAACACAAACAAGGGTTTGGTGGCTGTGAGTGGTGAACAAGATTGTGCAAACTTGGGTTTCTCCGAGGCAGTTTGTAAAAAGTACTGTCATTGAAAAATGATTGTTTCTTTTTCCTTTCTGTTGTGATGCTAAAAGATACGTAAGCGATATGTAAACAATAGATTTCTTTCACAAAAGTAAATTCTCCTCTTGATTCAATCTGCTGTCTTTCTGACAGGCAATATTGGTTGTCATAAGAATATTTAAATTCCTTGAAAGAAATTTTGAGCGTGGCAGACCTCACTATTGCTATAATTTGCATTCCTACCTATCAAGGGAGGCAGTATCGCCCTTGAACTTCAGAGTTATCTAACTAACTCCTACACGTATTCTGGGCAAGGGACTTAAGTCTCAGTTTTCTGATCTATATAATGGGTATGACAGCAATGTGAGAACGCAGTTATGTCTCACAGTCCAGTGAGAAAGATTTCAAAGCACGTTGCACAGCGCTTGTAGCATGGTGTAAATGATTAAATAGTAGCCGATGTTACTCACTTCATCTGCATCATGTATCACCTTTCCTTCCTGGTAATTCATTGGTGTTAAAGACCAGTAAGAAAGCTCTGGACACTGGTAGTGCAGCATTTCGGTGCAGGCAGTGTCTCAGGCAATGTGGTATGTGTAGATAGGAACCCCCACGGGGAAGGTCAGAGACTGAGAAAGCTTCCAAGCACAGAATCTGAACTGAGGGGGTGAAGGAGGGTGGGTCCCCGAAAGGAGACCCGGTTTTCCGTTCTAGGAACCGGGTGCCTGTAGCTCTGTTCCCATCTCTGCTCCCCGCTTTGTGTCTTCAGCTGCCGCATATGCCTCATATAAGTGAGTGTTTGATGAAAAGAAGTTTAAAACCCACCGACCTGAGGGACATGACCATTGGGCAGCTGCAAGTGATCGTCAACGACCTCCACTCCCAGATAGAAAGTGAGTGTGCAGCGCACGTGGAAGCGCATGTGAACCGCGAGGCACGCCGAGACGGCACTGCTTTCTAGATTAGCTTCTTTTGTGTGGCTTTTTCCCCTGGGTTCTTTCTGTGTGTTAGCAAGAAAAAGAAGAGAATCACAAGACTCTTTTTTTTTTCTTTGTTGTGCTTCTAACTATAAAATGTGAGGAGTTTTATGTATTTTTCAAGGTTCCCCATGGTTATGGCTCCTTTTTATTTGTCTTAAATGCCCTGTGAATGTATTTAACTCAAAACATCTGTTCTAGTGTACAGTGCAGTAGCTGCAAGTCGCCTGTTATGCGATCAGACCTTCTACTTTACCTTTACATACATTTGTTTTAGGTGTCATCAATGAAATCAAATCGTTATTTCGTGGGATTCTACAGCGTGAAAGTATATGTTAGCAATATGTAAAAATTACAGGATGACAAAGTATGGGCCTTGTCCCCCAAGATAAAGAAAGACTTCTAACAGAAGTATCCAGAGGGAGTGGAGGGTAGGTGGTTAATGGGGTTCCCTAGTGGTGACTGGTCATGCAGGGAATGGGCATGGCTCAGCCTGTTGAAAGAGACCGTCCTCACAAAGGCACAGTGGTCTGCTGGATGAACTCATGATCTCTCATAGACTAAAACAATATCAGGAAGAATATTTCTGTATACTAAAGGCTCGGAAATGCAGGCACTCTGCTGAGTGATCAGTGTAAAAGCTACCCCAAGAGTACACTAGAATGAATGAAATGTCTCACTAGTTCCAAGTAAAAAGTAGTTTATTCAGTGCCATGTTAATACTTGCAGTAGTATTTTAAAATCAAAAGAAATGATTCAAGATTTTAATTAAGAAACCATAGATTTACAAGATTTTTTTTTAAAAAGTATTCTAGACCTACATTTCAATTTCAGCTGAGAATTACTGGAATTGTTATTCATACCAGCACCGAAAAGCCTTTCCAGTCTTTTACCACTGAAAGATCTTTTTTAGACTCTTAAATAATAAAATTGCAATCTAGTCCTTTTTGGTAGTAGATGGAATTTTATGTACTGCCATAGGATTTTTCTCTGTTTTTAAAATTTGGAACTAGTCTGACCTAAAGGAAGAACATACGCCATGGAAGTCAGAAACAGTATGCAATGTAACAACCACTGCTGAATTCCCACCATCTTGTTTAATGAAGCTCTGCATCATTTCTATTTTTTTTATTACTTGTGATTGTCTTTAATAGTTTGATTGATCTTGCATTCTTACCTCTGGTAATCTGAGCAATTTCACCAAAGATAACAATATGTAATATAACAACCACTGTTAATTTCTATCATCTTGTTTTGATTGTTTTGTTTTTGTCTTCATTGTTGTTATTTTGTTTTTGTTTTTGTTTTTCTCTTTAAAATAAAAAAATAAAAGTCTGGGAGGAAAGGGTTCTGAGCACCTCCACCCTTCCCTTTGTGTCTGCGCCCAGGGCCCACATCAGAGAGTCCGGTGTCTGCACCCAGCTGAGGGAGAACAGCAAGAGGGACCCTTTTGCTGTTTCATAGTGGTCATGGACAAGAGTCAGTTAACTCAGTGCATGGATTTGTGTGGGATTAGAAATGTTTCTATCTAACTATGTATATTTTATTTCCAGTATAAGGCTAAGGAATGTTTTCCTTGACATCTGTTTTTCAGAGACTTTAGGGATTGTTTCTTCAGGTTTTACACATCTGATTATTCAAAAAATTTTGATTTTCCAATATTTTCGCACCGTACTTGTCCTTAGAACAACTTGGGGCCACATGAAGGCGTGGAGCATCCACGGCATGCCTGCTTCTCAGCTGGGCATCTGACGTGGCACTGTCGGGTGCCCAGAGGGTCCTCCGACTTCCAGTGTGGCAAGGAGCACCCTGAAAATGAAGGACAGCAACTGAACATGCTCGTCTCTTCAGAACAAATTCCACTTTTTCAGACAAGCTAATTCCTGGCAACGAACAAGCTCTTTGTCTATTTAACACAAATGTAATGGAACGTATAGGTAGAGCATTCTCATATTTAAAATCTCACATGCTTTGAAATGCTCAGAAAGTTTCAAATTTTGGAACATTTCAGGTTTGGGACTTGGGGGTAGTATCACTTCAAATATTCCAAACCTACTAAGTCAGCAAAATGGGAACCCTCGGCCCCAAGCATTCTCAGTAAAGGATGCTCAATCCGCACTGCTTACTTTTCTCGCTTTGCCCCAGTACCTCTAAAACAGTAAACCAGTCATACTTCCCCAACTGATGGCTTCTCCCAGACTTTGAGAAGCTAAAATGAGAAGTCTAAATTTTTCGACAAGTGTCTTTACCATGGTGTCTAGCCGTTACCTGTATGTGTGCGTCTGGATACACAGGAATGGTCCATACAGAGTTGGAAGTTGTGGCTTGGCTGCGGTTTTAAGTGCTCCTGTCTTTGCCGTAGGCTTGAATGAAGAGTTGGTCCAGCTGCTTCTCATCCGGGATGAGCTGCACACAGAGCAGGATGCCATGCTGGTAGACATTGAAGACTTGACCAGGTCAGTCTGGCTTTACTTTGCGAAGGAGGAGAGGCCCGGATGGTCTGAAATTGAAAATCAGGGCAAGAACTAGCTCTAGAGAATGCGTCCTCCACATCCGCCTGCAGCTCACCTCGAGTGAACAAGGGCAGGAGAGGAAACAGCCAAAACGCCTCCTTAAGGAAATGCATTGCTTTTAACAGCCCCCTCCCTTATGATAAATTGTCAGTGCTTGTGACTTTTACAGTTTCACCAAAATCAAGGAAACAGTTCTGGCCTAGGAGGACAGTCCCTCAGAACTCCTCTGAGGAGCTGGCCCTAAGCCATCCCACGGTGGCACGTTTGCAGCACATAAGCAGCAATGCACTTGGTACCACAGAGTGACACTGGCTGTCATGTGACCTCGTTCCTGGTCAGCTCTGCCATGTCCAAAAGGCAGAGACCCTGACATCTGTCTTTCCCCAGCCCCAGGGCTGTCACATTGTTCCCACTATGGGGAAACTCCAGGACTTAAATTCCTAGCTGGGCTTTCAACCAGCTGCCTCTCCATAGAGGTAACAAGTGTACCCTTCCCAAGGGACGAGAAACTAGGCCAGTGATAGAGAAACTTGCAGAGACCAAGCGCCCAAACTGCAACCCAAAACCCACTTATTTATTGCAAAGTGCCAACACTGCAATTAAACCTGAATACTCAGGTTTTAGTTTAAAAAAAACAACTCACACACCTGGCTCGGGTGCTGACGGAGAGGGCTCTGTGTGCCCGCTGTGATGCACATGCCAGAGGTTGGCCACCACTCAACTAGGCTAATGCTGCTCAAGATCTTCCATTTCTTGGTATTTTCCGGATAAAAAGGCATGTCATACATTATATATTGTGGATGTGCCATATATGTACATTAAATATTATAAATATTGCTACGATTTCAAACTCACTGTAGCACCTTTTCTGAGACAGCCCACATGAAGTCTTTAAGCCAGGAGACAACAATTGCTATTAATCTCAGAAATGTCATTCAGAAACCCAAACCTCCCAAGAAAGAGCACTGCTAGTCATAACATAAGGAATTAATCACATGATCCAGAGAAGCATAAAAACATATGTGATGATATTGCTGTAGCTCCTACCATAGAAGCTCATCTCAGTATGTAATGCTAGATAAAATAATTTTATAATGATGTAACATTTATTGTAATGTTTTGGTAGAAAAACAAGTGCTGCAAAACTGTGAGATATTTTTAAGACATATGGGCTGCACTCCCCATTGTGTGCTTTGAATATTGTATTGCCTGGCCTGTCCCTCACCTAAAAACAGTAGGAATTTTCATACTCTGTTTTCATACCTACCTGCATCTGAAGTAGCACAGAAACTCTCAAATAATATTATTGCCATCTACAGATGTATTTGGGCACTACAGCACCAGCTGTAAAACAGACCCCTTTTGTTAGTGTGAGAATCTGCCTTGACTGTATTGAAATTGTGGGAATTGGTGGTGAAACAAGCAAGTGAGACCTACATTTTTTGGTGAGATCGGGCATGTTGAGGGTGGTATGGCCGCAGGCAAGGGTCCACATTTCCTGAAAAGCATCTGAACTCTTCCATAAAGTCTGTGATTTTCTGTGCCAGCAAAGACCTCCTTCCGCCTCCAAAGAGTGTCATCATCCCTTGTTAAGAAGGCCTAGCGAGGCGTCTGCCCACCTTGCAGAGTGTCTGTTTTTATACTTTTCGTATGATGGGATCGTGGAAGCAGGGCAGGTAATAGTGGGAGTAAAAAGGAGAAAAGTCCTCATTAAGAGGTATTGATAGAGCCCTTTAAATTAGAGCAGTCTTGCAATGGGGGAGGGGGACATGGTGTCCTTCACAGCCATCCACTTGTGGGGAGAAAGCGATGCGCCTGTTCCCGGCTGCAGAAAAGTAACTTTGCTTCCAGGGAACCTCCTAAGGACAACGAGCACAGTGTCCTGCCACAAAATAAGAGCTCAGATGGATGAGAGAGTGGCTGGAGGGACTAGGAGGAAATTTTCTTCACCCCCTTCTTTCCCCCGTCCCACTCCTGCCATGCTAAATGGCGGTTCATACTGGTGATTCTCAACTTTGGCTGCTCAGTAGAGCCACCTGGCAAGTCTTATAAACTGCTGGCACCTGGATCTTACTCTGAGATTCCAACTTTGTTACTGTATGGGGAGGGCTGAGCATCAGGATTTTCTTAAGCTCCCAAGTGACTCATAGCATAGCAGAATTTGAGAAGCACTGGTTTAGAGGATGCCTCTTTGGAGAAGCCCTCCCTGCCCCCAAAGGGTTGGCTTTTTAATAGTCATGGTCCTTTCTAGATGGATTGTCACCTCTCCCTAAGTCAGGGCAATAGTTCTAGCCTAGGCTAGGTCCCCCAGAATTTGCCCCAAGTCATTCCTTGCTGTCATGATGCCAGCGTGCATGCAGCCACGTTGTAGGTATGGCAAAGTGTTCCTACCAGTCATACGCTCTGATTTCCGATCACCAAGACTGTGTGCCCATCCCGTCTGTCTCAGGTGGAGCGTATTTGCTGTTATGTTTGTCTGTCGTCCTTTCCTACCTGACTATAAACACCCTTCCCTTTAGCAGAGGTGACATTTTCTTTTGGAGCCATATCCCCAGAGCCTAACACAGGGCCTATGGAGCATATAGGTCCTCATGTAGATCCTCAGTAATGATGGCTGATGAAAAAGAGTCTTAGTGGGTTATGGGTGACATACCCTTAAAAATACTTTAATGTAATTTGTTGATGAAAACCCTTTAGTTTTATAGATTAAACCCTTTTCCTTGCTTTAAAATCGTAACGACATTCACCTTTGTATGTATGTCTCAGAAGAGCATCTTTCAGTGTGTCCTACAGCCATCTACTGTCTGCTCTTCTGTCCTTCTCAGAAAACCCCGTCAGTGGATGCTTTATGTGCCCACACACACATGCGTGTAGGGTAAAGCAGCTGCCATAAGGGCTGCAATTTAATTAGCTAAAGTAGAATCTTAGCTCATTGAATATTAAAATACTTCTTGAGTTGACTTTAAGAGACATGAGCTAATTTTAAGAGAATGATCATAGGATGGTCAGCTGTAAAGGATGGTCCTTTCATGGAACAGAGCAGTGATGGTGTCTTTGCCCTGAGTTCCTTTATTGTTACATGATGTCGCCATTTGTTTGTGGACTGTTAAATGTGGCAAAGTTGTTGTTCTCACTTCCCTATTTCTGAAAGTATCTGTGGTTTGTCTGCACCGTGGATATGGGACGTTCTGCATAAAACCATCGAGTTCAGCTTGACGTCACTGACTACCAAGTCCAAGCAGCACACATAAACTGTTCCTAAACCCTTGAATACAGCTGGAAACCACAACCTTGCATCTTTTTCTCTTGCCAAATTTATCATTTCCTTAAACCACCTTTCAAAACCACCATCTTTTGCAGCCTTCAGATCCTACATTGACTGAGAAGTGCCCGTTCAAGTAGTATGAACAGCTTGGCTATTTGTCCCCCTCGGCCTCCATAGTCCAGCTGCTAGCTTGGCCTGACTTTGGGCTCACAGGTCATAAAAGAACTTGATAAATAAGAAGACTCACCCGCCCTCTATGAGGCCTGCCCTCACTACTGTGATGGTGCTCTTAGGGTTAACTGAGGGGAAAATCTGATGCCAGCGTGGTAAACCCTTACACCGTACAGGCCTAGTATTTGTTAGACATTAGCTTTTGTAAGAGTAAATTAGATTATTGGCTCCAGACTACAGATTTCTTTTCTCCTTTCCTTCTTTTTTTTTTCTTTGGTTGGGCTCCAGATTTCTGTGAAGAGTTTCCGCTAATACCTGCATCCGTGCCTGCATACGTGTTTACAAGAAGTTGTCACTCAGTTACTCTCATACCATTTTTGGACTTTGTGTTTAACGTTTACTTTCTATCTTCTGTTTCTTTATTTGCTGTTTGCTCCTTTCTCGTCCCTTCACTGGAGCACATTCCCAACGGGAACAAAGACCTCATTGTCTCGCTCGCCACCAAATCCCCAGCACGGGAGCTGTGCCTGGCATGAAGAAGGCACGTTTTAAGTATTTATTAATAAAAGTATCCCAGATACTTGCCTCTTTTCATTCCCAAACATGGCATTTTTCTTCGCCAAGGTAATAATATCTGTAGGTCTTGAGTTAATCCAGTGGTTTGAAAACAAAAGGAATTATAAGTACAATATATAAATTGAAGAGGCCAGACAAGTTTGAATAAGGTCCTTTTCTTTGATTCTCATATATTTCACCCTGAGTAACTTGGAACCTCTCTTGGAGCATGTTTTAGCTGTTGATTGATAAACAATTTGGATCTTTCTTTGTAGACTAAATAACCGTTTTGTTAATTTTACAGACATGCTGAAAGTCAGCAGAAGCACATGGCAGAGAAAATGCCTGCAAAGTGAAAAGAAGCCATCCAACCAGTGGACAAGCTAGAATTTATTTTGCTTCTGTGGTTGTAAAAATGCTGTTGCTAAAAGGTGGCGCAGAAACAAATAAATATCAGTGTTAGTCATTGATAATGTCTAAAGCTTAATGTCCAGTGATTGGCCTTTGCTTCTTAATTTATTTTAATTTTTTACTTGTGCCACTTAATATCAGGCATTTTAATAAAATATTGTTACAGAAATGTACAGTACTTACACCATCACAAATCATGGTTAATCAAAGAGGGTAGTTTTAACTTTATTTTTATTTGTTTAGAGATTTTAAGTTGGAGCAGTATTTACCATTGACTACTTCCATTCTTCACTGTAGTTTTAAAGAACTGTAAATGACGGTGCTATACAAGTCAAAAAATACATGCCTGCCTCGTAGTGAAGTTGTAGCTCTCCGTAATATGTATATTTTAATCAGTTTTCAACATTTTGTGAATGTTGACTACCTGAAGTTCATTTTTAGATGTGCTACTAACATTCTGTTGGATTCAGAGGGTTCCTTGAAAGTTTTATGTATAAATATGTAAAATAAAAATTAAAACTTTGTTTCATATGATATGTCTTCTTGCTCAGTAGCAGAAACTGGCTGTTTCCTTGCTCTTCACCCTTTCACAAATAAATTCGCCACCAAGGAGCTTTTACTGATGAAAAAATACAATTGCTGTGGAGGATAAGCCTGACAACAAACTACCAGGAAACTGTGAGAAAGTATGAATGAGTGGGGGCGGGGCGGGGCCCAGTTCAGTGACCAGCGCGAGCGTTTCTGCTATTGCTGACAGTTCTGAATCTGGCATGTTAGCACTTTGCTCTTTCCTAGCTTCTGGTCTCGTTACAGCTTGGTACTGCATCAAACTCCATCTACCAAATTCATCACATAAACAGATGGTGCTGTGTTTACTCTTTTCTTTTCGCAGGCCCAGTTGTTTCTGTTTTTACAAAGTTTAAACACTTATATACTTGAAGTCTAAAGTAGATTACAGACTCTATTCCAATAAGTAGAGTTTCAGAAAATAGACTTAATTAGCTGATGTCCATGCAAGGATTAGTGAACCATAAACCTAAGCACAGATGAGCAATTCAGCATTCCAGAACCACTCCCAGACCACCTACTTTCCCTGTGAGGTGTGTGATATAATCTGAAGATAGGACTTTATAAATCTAGCTCCAGTCTCCTTTCTCAGAAGTGCTCAAGTCAGCATTCTGAGTAATGAAGGGAGTTGCCACTTTCCAAACAGTCCTCTAGCAAAATGGGTAAGTCTTAAATTGTAACACGAATCACTTTGTGTTATAGCAGAAAATGCACACCCCCAGCCAGTACACTTCATTGTGTTAGTTGCCCAGGTAACAGTTCCTGTTCCAGTTCCAGTTGCTTCTATCTCTTAGAAAGAGCTGGGCACTGAGATGCATAGCTGGTCACAATGATGCACGTTTCATAAACAAATCCTCAGCTGACAAGCCATCCTGCCTACTTCCTGCTTGCTTATGCAATATAAGCCCTAGACCACCAGGGATCAGGACTTAATATTCTGGGAATGATCCCAATCAGTGCCCATCAACATAAATAAATCTGCCTCCAAATCCTGGGCATCACTTCAGTATTTCTACTTGCCATTGAAACTGGTGTGTTGGCCAGAAGGACTGACTGGGCTGAACTCTTTGGTCATTGATTGTGGCCTTCATGGACAGAGCAAGGATCTCTCTCCAGGTCCCAACAGGAAGGTGGGACCTCCTCCAGATTTCTCAAGTTCTCTCTGAGGTCTACAGGAGGATTCTTGGTTCTCCACTTGAACAGCTGACATCAGACACCAAAAGGAGCAATCTGTCTGTCTCACTGCTTTCCTGATTCTAGTAAGAGCCCCAGGGGCACCCCAGTTAGTTAGTCTGTCAGTCCTGCTCAGTGTGAGTAGAAGAAGAGCTTGATCAGTTCTTCTTAGTTAAGACCACCCTCAAGGGAAGGGGATTGGAATGTTTAACCTCTGAGTGCCTGCCAAATGAATGTGCGAGTGTGTGGAATGGATGGCATAAGCAATAGGCTGCTCCATCTGTGCACCAAGACTGAGAAGCACTGGTGTGGTGGAAGATTGGGCCCTCCCCTCTGGTTCTTGGCAGTCAACATATATCATAATGGAGGCCTTGAACCCTCCTTAGCCAAGCCAAGCCTAACTTCCTGTGAGGGGCATGGCCAGGTGGGCATCTGAATGGTCTCTCCAAGGGGCACCTACCCTTTCTTGCTCCATTGTTCAAGGGTACAGAAAATACACCATCATGAAATAGAATGGGAGCTACTTAGTTAAAACTCACCATCCCTGACTTTAGGAAAAGGGGCTTTTATGGAGTTAAAAATGAAACTAAACCACTCCTTGCATCTCAAAGAAAATGAAAGAAATGAGGCTCATTCTTCCTGAGAATTCTGTTTGGCACCCTCCTCACCTGCTGTAGCTCCGGCCAACAACTATAGCTTCATTCTCCACTCCCAACTCATCTACTTCCAGCCAACAGAACCAACTCTAGTTCATTGCTTGCATTCAGCCACAGAGGCCAAGACATGCCTGTCCTGCTCAGATGGTGTCATCTAACACCCACAGGAGGTGACTCAGCAGTTCCAAGTTCCACATTTTGACTGAGAAAAAGTTGGACTGTCAGCCCTGACAAGTGAGTTACACCATTGGCCCTGAATAGATAGGACAGACCAAGCCCTAACAAATTGGGCCTCCAAGAGCCCATGGTTATTGCAAAAGTCCAGAGAAACCTGTGACTTTCCTGGTAGACAATGGAACAGAATTCTGTGCCTTCAAATTTCCCTCTGTCAGAAAGTTACCATCACCAGGGCAACTGGGATTCTTGCCTCTCGCTTGTTCTGACAGGCACAGATTTACAGCTTGGGAGGACATCTGCTTCACACCCAGCCAGTTAACCTGGCTTTCATTTAACCCTGCACACTCAACTTCGACTGTTCCCCAAGAGGAAGATGACACCTGCATCAGCCTAAGACAGATGACCACAGTCCTAAAGTTCTGAAAACTCTCCTCCTAGAGGCATAGACTAAAGACTCGCCTCTGGGCCTGGACATCAACCATGCTACCTCAAGACCCCTGTTGCTATCAGATGTCACAGAAAACAGAAACAGACATTGAGCCACACATCAGCCTGATAAACTGTTCATCACCTTGGGCAAGATCTCTGTGCTGTCAACAAGGTCAAAAAGATGTTTTCCGCTGCTTGTTAGTTGCTCCCATAAGCCCCTTCAACTAGGAATATCCTGAGATAAAAGGGAGGTCAGCTCACTTGGACTCAATTGCCATAAGGAGTTAAAAGCTCTCCTACCTTGACTCCACATCTGTGCCCTGCATGACAGAAAGCTATCCTACTCATTGAAACAAACCCGCAAGACCATCTGAGAGGCTCTCAGAGTCAGCCCAAGCCAGAAAAACTTTATCCCATTCTTCTTGAGGACCCCAATTCCGAACTGCCTCCTCCTCATATTCATCAACCCCACGCTGCTCAGCCATCTGCAGTGCCACCACTGCCAGTCCCATCTCCTGCACCACAGCCTCCTGCTAATACTGAAGAACACTGCCACGTTTTAGATGGGGCCCAAGCCTGGTTAAAGTAAAGAGTCCCTGCCTCTGTGGTTGATCCTAATGCTTGAGTGAACAATCCACTCAAACTGGGTGCATCCAAATAGAACTGAAATGCAACAGAGGGCCATGAAGCCTTAGGTCAGTATTGCACTGCTCTCCTAGCAGACCTCAAAGAACATGTCTAAAGTTACTGAAGTTATCCATTGGAGGCCCCAGTGAAAAATTCTGCCAAAGCAGATCCTGTGAGAACGATAGACACTTTATCAAACATGAATTCCTACACCAGTACCTCTGGGGGATATGATATCCCAGTACCTCTCCTGGGATATGATCAGCCTCCCTCACCCTTAGGTCTATTGTCCCAGAGTTGATATTGACTCTGACTGTACCTCAGGAGGAAGAATAGCACCTATATCAGCCTGAAATGTCTGATAATAATAACCCTGAAATTCTGAGAGACTCATTTCTGGAAGTATCAACAAAAGACACCCCTAGGGCTTGTTTTCAGTCCCTCCTCCTTAGTGGTCAAGCTCTGTCCCAAGGGAACCCGCACCTGTATCAAGCAGTATACCTCTCCTGCCTCTAAAGCCAGTTCAAGAGCTCCAAGCTGCCAACACTGTTGCAAGAATGCCCTCTGTATATGTTGCCTCAGTCTTCTGCCACCCACAGCCTGCTGGTACACCTGCCTAGACCTAACAGTGCCCTCTTCTGCTTTTAGTTGGCTCCTTTCAGCCAGGCCCTCTTTGCAACTGACCTGAACTCAACCTTCCAAAGGTTCAAAAACTTGTTTATCCTCTTTGGAGAAGCCCTCACAGCTGATCTGACTAGTTTCCCAGAATGACACCCAAGCTGCCTGCTGGAAAAACACAAAAGCTCTGCTACAATATCTGGCAAAACTAATTCCAAAAATAAATGCACAAATTTCTTGGAGCTGCTGTCCTCTATAAAATCTGTATCACTGAGTTCACAAAACAATGTGTATTCAGATTGTCAGCCCCTTGGAGCACCCAGTGGCCTACCTGTGCAAATACTTGGCCACTGTCCTTCTGATCCAAAAAGCTGACAAGCTCACCTTAGGCCAAGACCTAACTGTCCAGGTGCCACATGCTGTGCTGGACCTCACCCAGTACCAAGGAGTCTTAAGCAAAAATTTCCGCCTGACTCATGGTGATAAATTCATGCAATCCTACCGCATATCTGCCCACAGAGCTGGGCCATGACTCCCTGAAACTGTCTAATAAATTGTTTTTCAGCCAATTAGACTTTTAAAAAATCCAATGGATGCTGAGTACACCCTGTTTATTGATGGAAGTAGCTCTGTTAGAACAGGCTGGATATGCTTTGGTCACCTTGGACAAAGCTATTTTGGCCAAAGCTTTCCTGCTGTTCCTTCCTGCTATTGTTTGGAAACCTGCCACCAATGACAGACATAGAACCAGACATGCCCCCACCATATGTTCTGCAAGCTCAAGCCACTGTGCTGGCACCTATAGCAGCCAGCTCAGGCTTCAGAGTCTGTGTCACTGACCCCAACCTCAGGCATTATAATGGACTTTCCCCATTTAAAGATAAATAGATAGATTACACAGAAATAAAACAGCACTACATACAGCTTGTACCCAGTTAAAAGATCAGTTGTATCTGTAGACATTCCTGCACACACAATAACCCAGGTACTTATAACTACCTCTACAAGTTTCAGAAATCTGGCTTTAGATCTGCTAAAAAAAATTATCTTGACAAGCTCCTCCAAAGCTCACTCTGAAGAGACAATGCACGCTGATCTGTCCACATGGCTGAAGCCTGAGGACATCATTCACAGGGTTTGTTCATGCCTATTCCCCTTGATTTGTATGTCATTTCAAGCTGCTTAACCCAGTCCTTGCTTCCCTGCCCCCTGTTATCTGTGTTTTTCCCTTAAACTGCATGGATGGTTGCCCAAAGAGAACAGAATAAGAAAACACTTGGCTAAGATTAATGAGCATCCAGGACACAGTGGACACTCTCCTAGATCAGATAACTCCCTCACTACCTTGCCAGGGTAATTAACGTTACAGAACAGACAGGCCTAAATTCTAGTTGGGCCTTGTCTCAGAAAATCACATGTAATATGCCCAGCAAAGATTTGCCAGGGAAACTAAAAGAAGGGAGCAATATAACAGAAAATGCTCCCCCCCAGCCTGTATACTACAGTTTGATAGTTGCCCAGGTAACAGTTCCTGTTCCCAATCCAGTTGCTCCTGTCTCTTAGAAACGGCCGATCACAGTGAAGCATAGCTGGTCAATATGATGCACATTGTGTAAGCCAATCCCCAGTTGACAAACTTATACAAAATAAGCCCTAGACTACCAAAGATCAGGGCCTGATATTCTGGGAACAATGCCAGTCAGTCAGTGCCCATTGATGTAAATAAATCTGTCTCCAAGTCCTGGTTGTCATTTGGTGTTTCTGCTTACCATTGCATCATAGTCTGTGTTACTGGGTATTGAACACAAGGCCTCATGCACATTAGGCCAGTGCTCTGCCACTGAGCCACATCTTCAGCCTCTCTCTAATTTCCCTTTGCAACAAGGTTGCCCAGGCTGGATTCAAATTTGCCATCCTTCTGCTTCAGGTTCCCGATAGCTGGGATTATGGGGATGCACCACCATGGCCAGCACTAATTGCTTTTTATTGGCTTGAGTCAAAGTTATTTCCATTCAAAATAGAAAAAAATGAAGCTATAAATATGTTTTGGGTTTTGTGAGTCGGCTATTGAACAGGGCAAATAGGCTCACTGTTGAGATAAGGATAGGACGCTAAATCCTCTTGGCCTCAGGGTGTCCACCTGGGCCTCAAAATCTGACAGCAGCCATCAGGACACTCTTGGGGGTAAGTTCAGCCCTGAGAATCCACGGACAGCTGTGGGATGAGGATTCTGGCCGCTGAGTTCCTGGTTCTTGTCTTTAGCCACACGGTGGAATGACCTCGGAGCTTCCGGCAGCGCAGCTGCTGGGCCCCACCCCCACAGATACGGCAGCAGTTGTCCCAGATGCGGCCTTGGCACCTGCTAAAGGTCCTGCAGATGGTGCTAATGGTGAGAACCACTGCCATGATCTTTCTTCTTTTTTAATTTTTTAAAGCAGTTTTTCAGCATCTTGCTCGTTTCTAATTAAAAAATACATTCCTATTAGTTTGGAACTTTTAGGGAGAGCAAATTAAGAAAAGTTCTATGAAGAACGCAAATGCCCAAGCAAGAGAAGGGAGCATGGCCTTCTAACCCTCCTGTGCTGACATCCACACCTGGAGCCTTAACCCTGGAGCTCAGCCTCTTAGAAAGACCATCTTTAAAATCTTTGCCAGAATTGCCAATTCTAGTAAATATTAAAAAATGAGTTTTCTCTGTGTTGTAAACAATGCAGTCTCTTAACTGGAAATGCATATTCTGAAGAAATCCGTGACCTCTAAATCTCTAAAGCCCATAATCACCACAGAAGAGCTCCTAACTCCAGAGAAGAAAACAAGATTGCATCTAGAAAGGGCGGGAAAAGCACCCCTTAGGTCAAAGCTTAGCTAATTGTGAAGCAGTTCTTCCCACTGCCCCTGAAAGCTTGAAAGGACAATAACATTCAGCTGACCACTGTCCTTTGTACACTTCTCTGCCCCTAGTAGAAATATCACCAAGGGATCCACCTTCAACAGGATTCTTTCAAGACTGAGTCTCTCGGGCTGGGGATATAGCTCAGTGGAATAAGCGCTTGCCTAGCAAGCGCAGGGTCCTGAGTTCGATCCCCAGTACCGCAAAAAAAAAAAAAAAAAAAAAAAGACTGAGTCTCTCTAGTCCCTCTGCCAGGGACTGGGATTATTGTCAGCCAAGAATGAGGTTCCTCTCTATAGGAGTTTAACTTGCGTTAAGTCATCCTTCCACACATAAACTCGGACCCTTACTAGTTAGCCAGGCTTAGAATTCTAGACTGACTCAAAAATAAGTTGCTTCATCTATTCCTCATTTGAAGAGAGTGAGGTGTACGCGAGACCAAGTGCTCAGGTTGTGAGGTCAGGCCTGACCACAAAGGCTCTGTCCTCCGGAGAAGGTACTAAAGCTCTCTGCGTCCTGTTTATCACCTGTTAATACTATCACCTGGGATTATTATAAAGATTGGGTAAAATCATGTACATGAAAACCTCTGACATCTATGAGATATTCAGGAAGTAATTTCTGAATGAAGAAGTAAATTCAGTACTTGGGTGGTGGGAGCAATCTGTATGTTTTTGTGCTTTCTTAATAATCTTTTCTTTAAAATTAGTGCATTTTTGCAGAACACAATGATCATATTCATGATGGGAGAGCTGAGCGTGTACTTAACACATTGTAATTCTTTTTTTGTCCCCCTTCCCGCCCTTTCTTCCCGCCCCTCCCTTTCTCCCTTCTCCACTTACAAATCACTATTTCCATTTTTTGCCTTCTTTTATTTTCATTTAAACCCCTTTTCTCTTCCTTCCCTCCTCCCTTCCCCAGTCTCTTGTTCCCCTTCCCATTTGAAAAAGTTCTTCCTACTTCATAACATCTGTCCTCAATTTTGCTTCTCACTTGTACTTTGGGTTTCTCACACAAGAGAAATTATGTGATATTTAAACTTCATGTCTGATTTATATCATGTAAGATCATGGTCTCAAGGTGCATCCATTTACCTAAAAAATGTCTGAAGTTCATCCTTCTTTATGGTAGAGTAGTACTCCTCTATATGTAAATACTACATTTTCTTTATGCATTCATCTATTGATAGGCATAATTGGCTGTTTCTAAGATTTAGCTATTAAAAATTGTGCTGCTATAAACATGGGTATGCATGTGTCCCTATGGTGTGATGACTTTTAACTCTTTCCAGAAGATACCTAAAAAGAAAATAGCTGGTTCAAATGGAAGCTCCAATTTTAGTTTTCTGAGGAATTCCCATACTGCTTTGCATAGTAGTTGTACTAATTCACACTCCAACCAATAATGGAGAAGGGTCTCCCTCCTCCCTGACAGCCCCACCTTCATTTGTTATTGGTTGATTTCCTGATGATAGCTATTCTTTATGAAGTGAGATAGAGTCTCAATGTTGTTTTAATTTACATTTCTCAATGGCCAGTGATGTTGAGTGTTTTTTCATGTACTTAATGGATGTTTGAATTTCTTCATCTGAGAAGTTACTATTTATTTCAGATGCCCATTTTTGGATTGAGCCTTTAAATGTGAGCTAATTTTTTTAGTTCTTTATATATTCTAGATATTAGTCTGTTTGAGGAATAGCTGGAAAAATTCAACCCCTTCTACAAGTTGTCTTTTCACACTGTTGATGGTTCCCTTTGCTGTGCAGAAGGTTTTTAATTTGATATGATTCCTTTTGTTGATTGTGAAACCATGGTTTTGTTCTGAAGTCTTTATCTACACCTTTACTTTCAAGAGTTGTACCTCTATTTTCCATTAGATTAAGTGTTTCTGTTTTAATTATTAGATCTTTGATCCATTTTGATTTTAGATTAGTGCATGGTAATACATATGGGTCTATGTTCAATTATCGTATATGGAAATCCAATTTGCCTATAACCATTTGTTGCAAAGATTTTCTTCCTCCAGTGAAGATGTCTCGCCCTTTATCAAAGATTAGGTAGCTTAGAGTGCCTAGAGTTGTTTCTGCAACTTCTATTCTGTTCCATTGATTCACAAGTCTATTTTTTACAGTATCATGATGTTTTTACCACTGTAGCTTTATAGTATAATTTGAAGTCAGGGATTGTGATGCCTCCTGTCTTATCTTTGTTGTGCAGAAATGCTTTTGATAATCTAGGTCTCTTCTGACTCCATATAAATTTTGGGATTATTTTCTCTAGTTTTTGTGAGGAGTGCTAATGGTATTTTGTTTGGGACTGCCTTAAATCCATATAAAAGTTTTGCAAGTATGGCCATTTTGACTTTTGGCTCTGCCCATCTAGAAATAGGGGATCCCTTTCCACTTTGTGATATCCTTTTGGATCTCAGTTTTCAGAGTACTGTACTTTTCAATGTAGAGGGCTTTCTCTTCCTTGGTTAGGTTAATGCCTAAGTATTTCATTCTGCTTGATGCTATTGTGAAAGGTGTTGTTTCGCTAATTTCTCTTTTGGTAAGTTTGTTATTACTGTACAGGAACACTGATGTGTTCTTCTACATAGAAGACCCCCAAAACTCCAGCTAAAGACTTCTAGAATTAATAACCAAATTCAATAGTGTACTGGCATACAAAGTCAGCACTCAAAAAACATTCTACATTTTACCACTTTCTAAGATTTAACACATCTTTGTTAGTTCGTTTCTTACACATTGTTAATTTGCAGAATAGAAATGCTTAAAGTAAAAAGTTAATAGTCATTTAATTCTTCAAATGCCCCTCTTTCCTTTAAATATCAACATTAAAACAGACCATATTTTTAGTCTTATTAAGTTTATTGGTATAATTTAGATATACATAATGATTACATTTATTATAGGGGATTTGTACCTGTGCATGATATATCCTGATTCTTCCTTTTTATCCCCAATCCCCTACCCTCGCTTTAGCCTCTCTTCACCTCCTTATTTACAAAGCTTTGCTTCCATTTACCCTTCTTTTATCATTTTTTTCCTTTTCCTTTCTTCCTTTCCTCCCCTCTCATAGTTCCTTTTTTGACCAATTCTTTTGTTTCACAATATTTTTTATACAGTTTGATCCTTATTTACAATTTCAGTATCTCAAACCAGAGAAACAACGTGATATTTACAGGAGTGTCTGATTTACTTCATTTAAGAGTATGGTCTCAGGATGCATCCATTTATGTAGGATTGTCTTGTTTATTCTTCCTTATAGCTGAGTAGTGCTCCATTGTATTTTTTAAAAACACACACCTTTTTTAATCCATTCCTCAGTTGATGGGCATCTGGATTGTTTCCAAGATTTAGTTATCACAAACTGTGCTGCTACAAACCTGGGTGTGCATATATCACTGTGGTATGATGTTTTTAATTCTTCTGGGAAGATACCCAGAAGGGGAATAGCTAGGTCAAATGGGACCTCTAATCCCAGTTTCTTGAGGAATCACCACACTGATTTCCACAGTGGTTGTACCAGTATACACTCCCACCAACAGTGGAGAAGGGTTCCTTTTTTCCACAGACCCTCCAACATTTCTTAAGGGTTAATTTATTAATAATAGTCATTATTTCTGGGGTGAGATAGAATCTCAGTGTAATTAGTTTGCATTTCTTGAATGACCAGTAATGGTGAACATTTTTTCATGTATTTATTGGTGTTTGTATTTCTTCCTCTGAGAAATGTATAGTCATCTCAGATGCCCATTTTTGGATTGGGTCTTTAAATGGGGGAGACAATTTTTTCAATTCTTCATATGTTCCAGATATTAGTCCTTTGTCTGGGGGACAATTGGCTAAAACTTTTACTCACACTGTGAGCTGTATTTTCACTCTGTTGATAATTTCTTTTGCGGTGTAAAAGTATTTTAATAGATAGGATGAGATCTGAGTTGTTGATTCTTTGTAGCATTTCCCATGTGATCAGGATTTTGTTCATGAAATATTTGCCTACACCTATGTTTTCAAGAGCTCTACTTATTCAATCTTCCAGCAGATTTAGTGTTTCTGTTTTAAGATTTTTGATCCATTTCAATTTAGTTTAGTTCATGGTGAGAGATTCATTTGCAACCAGAAGAGACCTAGAATAGCAAAAACAATCCTAGGCAACAAAGGCAAGGCAGGGAGCACAATCCCTGACTTGAAATTATACTACAAAGTTACTGTCATAAAAACAGCATGATACTGGCATAAAACAGACCTGAGTATCAGAGGAACAGATTATAAGACACAGAAATAATTCCAAATACACTCAGCCACCTTATCTTTGACAAAGGGATCAAGCACATCCACTGGAAGAAAGATAACCTTTCTAATAAATAGTTCTGGAAATAATGGCTTTCCAAATTCCAAAAACTAGAACTAAATATAGACTATATTTTATACACCCCTCTGTATGCTTACACGAACATATAAATATGCATAGGTTTTGTATTTCAATTTGTTTTTACAAAGGTGAGATCACAGAAGACACAGTGCTTTGTGACTTGCTATACCTGTGGGCATCCCTCTGACGAGAATATACATGTCTAAGTCAGCCTTTGTTAGAAGCTATCAGTAATCCCACTTATGGAGTATATTTTATTCAATCATTCACTTTAAAGATCAATATTAAGGATCTTTCCAGACTATGCCACTAAAAATAATGATGCAGTAATCGTGCTTATACTTAACATGTACTTGTACATTTCATTCTGTGATTGCCTCATTTTTTCTTTAGCCATTGCTTGGTAATATGTTTAGATATCTCAGACTACAGAGAGTCAATTAGAATATGGAAGACCAAGAGAGACCAATGTAGAGAAGTTTGATTCTTTGAATTAAATTGCACCAAACTCCAAGGCCTCACAAACATCTAACTCATTTCTGTCTTTAGACATTCAGCTTGAGTGTCACTAACTTGATTAACTCTCTGTCTCTGTTTCTCTGTCTGTCTCTCTCTCCTCTCTCCATCACACACACACATACACACACACACACACACACATACATACACACACACACGCACACACTCACACACACACACACACAGAGCCACCAAGGAGTCTTCTGCCTCATGCATACAGACATTTATCTATTTTCTGTTTGCCGGTAGAAGTAACCCTCAGCTTCCCTTGTAAACATGGCCCCTGTACAGACCTAACTGTGCTGACTTGATGACTGGTCCATGAGTGATCACTAGGACACATCCTTTTGACACATTAACTGGTGGCACCGTCTCCTTCTTGATGTATGAGTCCACTCCTCCTGGCTGTGGGATGAGCCCCCCTAACTAATTTTTACTTAGATTTTGTCTCTGTTGTCAAATTTAATCCCCATGACTGATTTTTTTTTTCCTTAAGTCCTTCACCTCCACAGATGTCTAAGATCTCGATATTTTCTTGCACTGAATTTGTCATCTCTGGTAAGCAGTCCTATCAAGCATAATACCTAGCCATCTACTAAAATGTATGCCTCTCCCCCATGTTCATGGTTATAGAATTGGTGCTGGGAAATGGCCAAACAGACAAGGACACTCCCGGCCTCTACCACACTTGCATCTCATGTGACCCCATGACTGCTTGTCACCAATGAGATGTAAGTGTTATGATGTGTTTGAACTCCAGCCAAGTCTTTGAGGAAGGGCCTGCCACAGGATGTGCTCTTGGTGGAGCCACAGGAGGAAAGGGACCAGAGTTCCTGAATCACTGGAGGGCAAAAGTTGCCTGTCATCCAGTAAGATTCGCTTCAGACTGTTACAGGAGTGAGAAAAACCTATGATAACTTTTGAGTCATCATGCTTTCAGATCTGTTCGTTGCAACAGCTAGCATTATATTAATGGATGCAAGTCCTTGGCACGGCAGCTACAGCCCCTTAAGAAAAAGCCGAACACAAACTCAGGTCTCTGAAGACAAATTCTGTGTTCTGAGTCAACATGCCACAATGTCTCTTTCCTCTAAAAAATCTCTCTGTCAGTGACTTGCCCTTGCTTACTTCATGAACCTCATCAGTTTAGTTTAAATCCCTTCTACCATCTTGTAGCCACTGGTAAAGAAATGAAAATGTCAAAATGAGATTTTTCATGAAAGTGAATTCTTACTGTGAACAAGAATATGGGTTTTGTGATGGTATCAGAAGCACAAATATTTTTAAAGTAACTATAGACCCTTTTTAAGATCTAGAAAACCTTGGGCTTCTACAGTCCTCAAGGCCACACTTTGATTATTGCAACCTCCCCTGAACTCTGATGCTTTCAAAATGCAATTACCGACTTCTGGGAAGATGGCGACCAGGTGAGTGGCAGAGGGAAACTCTCCCAGAGACCAATCCTTTGCGCGCGGGTGCCCGGTCCACGGATGTGAAATTCCAACTGATCGTGTTGTTCTCCACGGCCTGAGCATTAAAGGGTCAGCTGGATAAGCCACGGCGAGAAGTGGGTGGATCCTGAGAGCTGGGCGCCCGAGGTGATCGGCACTGTGCTTGGGCCGCAGTTCGGCTGAATCTGCGTACAGCTGAGAGAGCGATTGCGGAGGGACGGACCCTCCCAGCTCCTGAACCCGATTGGCTCAGAGGCGGCGGTAGCCAGGATCTGTTGGAGGCGGCGGAGCAGAGTAAATTCAGAGAATGCAATCCTCAGGCAGACTGCGCCAATCTGGACAGCAGTCTGGGATCTCGCTCAGAGCCCCGCCCCCGCAGGCAGTGCCACGCAAACTGTGGCAGCTGCATTTGGCAGCTCCTGCGAGAAAGCCGAGGAGGTGGAAAAATACCAGGGAGCGCCAGGATCTCCTGCCAGTACAGATCTCAGAAAGGGAGAGCCAAGTGAACACCGCAACAGGATTTCTGAGTCGGGAAGAAGCTCGACCCAGGGAGATACATCGGAGCAGCATTCCTGTCTGCACGATCCCAGGGTGAGTTGATTGGGCGCCCTGACCGGTTTTTACTGAGTCGGGAAGAAGCTCTGCCCAGCGAGGGACATCTGAGCAGCTTTACTGACTGCAGGATCCCCGGGTCGGAAGAGCTGGCTGGGCGCCCCGACGGGATTTGTAAGGGGAGGAGGAGCTCCACCCAGGGAGGAACACCTGAGTGGCCCCCTGCCTGCAAGGTCCCTGGGACGGCGAGCTGTTTATGCGCCCCAGCCAGGTCTCGGGGTAGGGAGTAGAAGCGGAAATCTCAGCAGACAGCTTAAGGGACATTCTCCCAAAGAGAAGGAATCATTGGAGCAGCCTCTGCAGCAGACCTTTGCCTGCTGAA
>PVLD010000255.1:210000-329558 GCA_004027595.1 Dinomys branickii | reverse complement strand
CATCCATCCATCCACCCACCCATCCACCCATCCATCCACCCATCCATCCACCCATCCATCCATCCATCCATCCATCCATCCATTCACACATCCTTCTATTGATCTGTTCAGCAAATGCTATAAGCACATAATTTTTCTAGGCCCTGTACAAGAAATCCAGTGGTGACCGAAACAGACCCAGTCTCTGCCCTCATAGGACTAACAAGAAAAGGTAAGGAAGAGAAGTATTGAACACATAATCCCACAAGTAATTGAGCCACTATTGTAATAGATGCTGTGAAGAAAAACAGGGTATTCTGAGAGCAGGTAATAGAAAAATCTGACCACGCCTAGCAAGATGGTCAATAAAACTAAGGACTGATGCTAAAGCATGGGGCCAACTGACAGCTGTCCAATCAGTCTTTCAGCACCTTCTCCCATCACTCTCCTGCCATTAGGATCAGAGATGACAAAACGGTAGAATTCACCTTTTTTCCTTTTAATCTCTTTCTCTCTCCTCCCTTCTCCACTACATACACCATGGTGAGTTAATGGCATGATAATGGTCTTTTGAGTCTCAGAGAACTAGATTCAAACCCTATATTCTCAACTTACTGTCTCTGTGACTTTGACTAAGTGACTTACCTTCAGTGTATCCATTAGAAAGTGAGGATAACATCATGGGCTTTCAAGAGAGAGTTTAGAGAATGAAATTATTTCTATCACTTTCCCGACCAGTTTTTAAAATATCTACTTATCTATATCCAGCTAGGCAAATCTTGGAGTTGGTGTGTTTTCCTGAGATGGCTGGGCACTAGTCCTGTTATCTGAACCTACTGGCTGAATTGTAGAACATACTCACCTCAAGAGAGTATGAATTAGATGATTGGTAAGGTTTCTTGCTCTTCCAGGTCTTTAGAACTCTAGAAATCCTAATCCAGGAGTCAGGAGGTGGGAGCTCATTCTGCCATGGAGAGCAGTGGCGGCCTTTGTGCTTCCGTGAGCCTCAGTTCCCCCTTCTGTCCTTGTAGGCTGGCAGTCTGGGATTGCGGAACTCTCCGGGAGGTAAGAGGCCCCGGGCAGAGCTGGTGCCAGATCACATCCCACCTCCTCCACCCTTGTCCCTGCCCGGCTGTGCTGGCTCAGCTTCCCGGTGGCCAGCTGTCTGCGTTTCTCTAGTGTCAGGAGCAGAGCCACTTCCCGACTCAGTTTATTCGTAGGGTATTCCTGGGCCGTACTGCTCTTCTCTTCCCCAGGAGAATGTGCCTGGAGCCAGATGAAGTCTGTTTTTGGAGACATGTCTATTCACTCCTTTGCCATCTTTGAACTGGGTTGTTTTAGTCTTTTGTTGGTGTGGTTTAGCTTTCGGGGGTCCTCTATTCCCCTATAAATTCTGCATATTAATTTCTCATCAAGTATATAATTTACAACTATTTTCCCGATTCTGGAGATTGCCTTTTCAGTTTCTGGGACTTGATGCACAAATATTTTGAATTTTATGATGCCTGAGTCACCTAGATTTTCTTTTTATTTATTTATTTATTTGTTGCCTTTTGCCTTGGTATCAAATCCAAATCCAATGTCATGGAATTTTGTGTATGTTTTCTTCTAAGAGTTTAATAGCTTTATGTCTGTGACTGAGTTTGATTTAATTTCTGTATGTGGCTTTAGGTAAGGCTCTATTGTTTAGCATATGGATATACAGTCATGCAGCACTATTTTTTGGAAATACTGTCTTTCCACATTGAATAGTGTGTGACTTTTTCAGGAAATCATTTGACCATATATGTGAGGGTTTGTTGCTGAGATCTCTGTATTCTAATAAAGTGGCCTATGTGTTTGGCTTTAGGCTGATGACACATTGTTTTGATTGCCGTAGCTTTGTAGTAAACTCTGAAATAAGAAAGTATGAGTCCTCCAACTTTGTTCATTTTCAAGATTGCTTTTCCTATTAGACTCTGTTATGGTTCCAATATAAGCATGTCTTTGTATCTGGAACTTGGTTTAAGGAAATGTGTCTGATCGCTAAGTTCACAAGGGGTGGAATGTTATGGTTGATACATTGTGTCAACTTGGGGAATCTAGAGGTTTAGCTGAGTGACTCAGGAGGAAGCTGGGGTGCTTACTTTGTATACATCCTGAGCCTGTGGAAGAGGAGGGCATGGAGATTGTGTGAGAGGTTCACAACCCCTGGGTGGGGGTAGGCTGTTTACAATGTAGGGGAGAAAAGGAGGCTGCTTGCAGCCATTCCTCCCTTTTTGCTGGTTGTTTTGCTGTGCTTTGCTGCCATGAACAGTTTTCCCTCTGCCATGTGCCACTCTGCCTCAGAACCAGCCAAGTATGGACTGAAACCTCTATGAACTGTAAGCTAAATAAACCTTTCCTTCCTTCATTTTGGGCGTTGGGTATTTTTTCTCAGCAGCGAGAGAAAAGTAACCAAGACAGAATTCATACAAATTTTTTTTTTTAGTTTATTCGTGCAGAGGAAGGTTTTTATTTCTGCAAAAAAATTGGGATTTTGGTTGTGTCTTAGTCTGCTTGGACTGCTATAACCAAATGCCACAGACTGAGTAGCTCATGAACAGCAAGCATTTGTTGCTTAGAGTTCTGGAGCCTTGGAAGTCTACAATCAAAGCATCAATGAACTTTTTATCTGACAAGGATCCACTTCCTGGTTTACACATGGCCCCTTTTCACTGTGTCCTGAAAGCAGCTCTTAAAATAAGCAAAGACTTATTATATAAGGGCAATTATCCCATTCATGACAGTTCTGTCCTCCAATTACTTCCAAGAATCCCACCTCCTAATACTACCACATTGATAATTAGGTTTCAGCACATGATTGTGAGGGAGACAAAAGCATTCAGACAATAGCAGATAGGGATTGCACTGACTCCGTAGATCACTTTGACAGCACTGTCACCTTACCAATATTAAGCCCTTCAACCCATGCACATGGGATGTCTTTCCATTTATTGATGTCTTTAATTTTTCAGAAGTGTTTTATAGTTTTCATTAAAGTCTTTCACTTCTTCGGTTAAGCTAATTCCTAAGCATTTGATTCTTTTTTGATACTATTGAAAATGAAATTATCTTCTTCATTTCCTTTCCAGACTGTTTATTATCTACAGAAATGCAAAGTACTTTTGGGTAGTGACTTCATATCTGGCTATTTTGCTGACTTTATTAGTTGTAAAAGGTTTTTTGTGTGTATGTATGCAATGAATAAGGTTTCCTATAAGTAAGATCTGCACATAGGGATAATTTCACCTTTTTCTTTCCAGTTTGAGTGACCTTCATTCCTTTTCTTGCCCCATGGCTCTAGCTAGGACTTTTAGCCATATATTGAATATAAGAGATGAAGGTGGGAATCCTTGACTTATTCCCAATTTATAGAAAAAGGTTTTAGTGTTTCACTATCGTGTATGACGTTTGCTATGGATTTTTTTTATCTATAGCCTTTATTATATGGAGATAGTTTGCTTCTGTTCCTAGTTTGTTGACTCCTACTTTAGCACAAAACAGTGTTGAATTTTGCCAAATACTTTTTTCTGCATCAACTGAGAAGATCATATGCTTTTCCCCTTTATTCTGTGAATGTGGCATTTTATATTAATTTTATGTTCATATGTGGACCATCTTGGCATTAAAGAAATAAAACTCACTTGTTCATGGGATATAGTCCTCTAAATTTGCTGTTGAATTTGGTCTGACAGCATCTTGTTCAGAACTTTGGCATCAGTGTTCAGAAGGGATAGAAACCTGTAGCTTTCTTGCACTGTCTGTGTCTGGCTTTAGGATGAGGGTATTGTTTGCTTCCCATACTAAATTAAAATGTTTTCTTTCTCTTCAATATTTTTGGAAACCTTTGAGAGGAGTTAGTGCTAGTTCTTTAAGTATTTAACAGAATTCACCAGTGAAGCCATTAGGGCCAGGGCTTTCATTTTGTGAGGGTTTTTGTTTTTGTTTTAGGATCTGAATCACTGGTGCTATATCTTTACTACTTACAGGTCTATTCAGGTTTTTCTATTTCTACCATTTCTTGGTAGATCTGTGTTTCCAGGAATCTGTCCATTTTATCTAGGTTTTCAATTTGTCCGCATACAATTGCTCATGGTGCTCTTATAATTCTCTCTATTTGGGTAGAATCAGCAGTGATGTCTCCACTTTCATTTCTGATTTTAGTAACTTGTGTCTTCTTCCTCTTTTTTCTTAGTCAGTCTACCTAAGGGTTTGTCAGTTTTGTTGATCTTTTTGAAGAACCAACTTTTGGTTTCATTGATTTTTCTCTGATGTTTTTCTCTTCTCTATCTCTGCTCAGATCTTGGTTATTTCCTTCCTTTCCCCTGTCTTGTGTTTGGGTTTGTTCTTTTTCTTGTGCCTTACATTAAAGGTAGGTTGTTGATCTGAGATCTTTTGTGTTTTTTAACATAAGCGCTTAGGAGTTGTGAATTTCCCCTTTAGCACTACTATTCTGCACCTCATAAACGTTTTCATAAGCTGTGGTTTTGTTGTTACTGTCACTAAGTATTTTCTAATTTCCCTTGTTTTTTGTACTATGATCTATTGGTCACTTAAGAGAATGTTATTCAATCTGTACACACTTGTGAAATTTTCTTTTTATTAATTTCTAATTTCATTTCCTTGTGGTCAGAGAAGAGATCTTCTATTACAGCTGTCTTTTAAAATCCATTGACACTTAATTTGTGGCCTAATATGTAATCCATCATGGAAAAACCCCACATGCACTTAAGAAATTTTTTTAAATTTTTAGATACAGTGCTTTGAATATGTCTGGCACATCCAGTTGATTAATTGTATTCTCATCTATTTTGTTTTTTATCATCTCTTGTTTTAGCCATTATTGAGAATTGCATATAGAAGTTTCCAAATACTGTTGTTGACCTTCCTTTGTTCCCTTCAATCCTATTGATTTTTGCTTCATGTTTTGATGGTTTGTCGTTAGGTCCATAGTGTTTCCAATAGTTATACCTTCTTGCTGTGTTCAACCTTTTATTGATCTTCAATGCTTTTCTGTTTCTTTTAATTCTTTTAAAATGCAAGTCTCCTTTTGCTGGTATTGGTAGAACCCATTCCACTTTCTTTGGGCTTCTCTGAACTGCCTTTTTCATCTCTATTTTCAATCTATTTGTTTTTAGACCTAAAATGAGCGTATTATAGACAATGGGTTATGGTTTATTTTTATCCATTCTACAAACCCTTGAATTTTCAGTAGACAGTTTAGTTCCTGTCCACATCCATTTAGATTTAAAGTAACTACTGGTAAGAAGGAAATTGCTTTAGTCATTTTTCTGTTTATTTTTATATGTCTTAGACATTTTGTTCCTTATTTCTTGCATTATGTTCTTTTTGTGTTTAGTTCAATTTGTAGTGAAGTATTTTACTTTCTCATTTCTTTTACTGTATATACTATATCTCTTTTTTGAGTTAGGGTTAGGATTACACTTTACATCTTAAACTTATAATATTCTGACTGAATTCATATCAGCTTTACACAAGGAAATAGTTGTTTTTTAAGACATTAGTCTCTTAAATTATGTGAAAACCAATGTGGAACAATAAAGCAAAGTTACAGTAGTATTTCCTTTTGGACTAATAATTTTTAGGAAATATATCAGTGTCTTAAATCATAAGAAAACAAAATTGGAGTGATTATATTGTTAGAAAAATGCTGGCTTATTTAATTGCTCAGATATGTCCTTTCCTGGGATCTTTATTTCTCCATACATCTTTGAGTTAGTGTCAAGCTCTCTTCCTTTAAACCTGCATAACTTCCTCCAGCAGTTCTTGTAGGGCAGGTCCAATAGTAACACACTTGTCTTAGTCACTGTCACGTTACTGGAAGAAAACACCCAACACCCACAACTTAAAGAAGGAGAGGTTTATTTTGGATCACATTGGTCCCTAGTAAGCAGGGTCCATGCAGGAAAGATGTGGTGGAAGGGTCAGTTGAGCAGAGATGCTCATGTCATTGTGATCAGGAGGCAGAGACAGAAGGGACAATCTGGGGAGGGAGCCTAAACCCTTCCAGGTCACATTCCTACTGACTTGCTTCCTCTGACCAGGCCCACCTTCTAACAGCACATTGAGTTACAGGTGAATCTGTTAACGAGTACAGCAACCTCATGATCCAATCACCTTCCAAAAACCCCACCTCTGAGCATATGAGCCTTTGCAAGAGCAGTCTAGATCTAAACCGTAACATCTCTCAACTTTTCTTTAACTGGAAATGTCTTAATATTTCCCTCATCCTGAAGGACTGTTTTACTGGATGTAGAATTCTTGTCTAGTAATTTTTTCTCTTCTAGATTTTTTTCCATCACATTTTCCTTTTTATTATTACTTTCTATCATTTTGTAAAAATGATAGTTTCAATGAGTACAATTTCCCAAAAAGACCTAAGCAGCAAATGAGTGCCAGTAATTGCCCTTGTGATAGCCTGTGTCGTGCAAAAGGTTACACCTCATTATTCTGTTGCTGAGTGGCTGCTCTGTAAGCAAGGATAAGTGGCTGCTGGTAAGGCAAGGATAGGCCAGTTGGGGGTGGAATTTTTGAGCTTTAGCTTTCAAGACGAATTATTTTCCAGTTTGGTCTTATTTTCAGAGAAATAAGGAATAATATATTTTGATCACAGCCACACCCCCTGTTACCTTCCCTTAGACCTCCTATATCCTTCTAACATTTTGAATATATCATCAGCTCCCTCTCTTCTGGTCTTCTAATTTAATGATGAGAAATATAGCGAAACTCTTATTGAGGATCCCTCGTATGTGATAAGTCTCATTTATCGTTCTGCTTTTAAGAAACTGCAGTTTTAGGTCTTGACAGTTTGATTATAATATGTCTCAGCATGGGGCTCTGTGAGTTTTCTTGTTAAAGTTTGTTGAGTTTCTTAAATATTTACATCCATGTCTTTTGTTACATTCATACAATCTCTCTACTCCTCCCTTCCTCTCTTTTTCTGGATTCCCTCTGCGTATGTATTGGGCCACTTGATCACATCCCATACACCCCTTAGGTGCTGTTTACTATTCTTCAATCTTTTTTTTTTCCTTTCTTCAGACTCAACACTTTCAATAGTTTCATTTTAATTCTCATTCTTCTGCCTCCCCAAAGGTACTTTTGAATCACTTCAGTACATTTTTTCATTTCAGTTTCTGTATTTTTCAGCTCTAGAGTTACCTTTCAGTTTCCTACCTCCTCACGTATATGTCTGGTTTTTTTATACATTATTTTCTTGGCTTTCTCTACATCTTCCTTGAGTTCTTTGGACATCTTTCAGACAGTTGTTTTAAAGTCTTTATCTAGTATGTCTATTCAGTCTCTCCAGTGACAGTTTCTGTTGGTTTATTTTTCTCTTTGAATGAGCCATATTTTTGTATTTATTTACATGTCTTGTGACTTGTTTTTGGTGAAACCTGGAATTTGAATCTAATGATGTAGTAACTCTGTATATCAGATTCTCCCCCCGCCCAGGTTTTGCTGCTTTTTTGGGTTTTGTTTTTTATTATTATAAGCTGTTTCCATGCTGAGCAATCTCCTGGGATATAAACCTCAGGTCTCCTCACATTTCTAAGCCTTCATCTTTTCTTACACATCCTCAGTGGCTTTCTACTTTCTCCCAAACAGGTAGTTCTGTTTGAATATTCTTGTCTCTAATATCTGGCTCACAAAAATCAGATAGGGGAATGCAAGGCACTAGGCCTTTTAAAGAAGTTCAAGCTGAGTTGAAGGAGCTTGTAACAACAGGGGAGAGTTGCAACAAAGATAGAAAACCTTGTCGGCACCTCCATGAGCAGAAGCAGCAACTCATGACCAGGGCTAAGATGCCCATTTTTGGAAAACAAGGTCCTTTTCATCCATCTTGGTTCCTATTTGCTGCATTTAAACTGCTCCAGAAACAAATGCACTTGCCAAGCTGCATCTGGCTGGGCTGTCACTCCCAAGCTAGGGACTGAAACTGACCAATATTATCCTCAATTTACCATCTAAGCCTTTCCCTGGAAACTGTGAGCTTTTCATAGACTCCAGAGCTCCAAAACACTCACACCAGACAGACTCCCAGAGCACCACTGCTGCCTGGGTGGGGAGACAGATTCTTGTGCTTCTTGCTTTGACATCTTCTTGGATTTCTATACCTATATATATGTATACACACACACACACACCTATATATATACACATACCTATATATATACACACACACTATATATATATATATATATTCACATAACCATGTACACACATATTTTTATATCTATAAACATAAATATTTATATAGAAAGATTATATCTGCTATTAACTTCTTTTCATCTAATGATGTCAGCAGTCAGTGTCTTCAATTTTTGATAACTAAGTGATTTTTCTTTGGATGACTGTACAATTATTGGTTTAACTAGAACTCCGTTATTGAACATTTTAGCCTGTATCTGCTACTTCACTACTATCAACCATGTAGCAAGCATGCATATATAAAATAGAATTGCACATATCTTTGCTCAGTTCTCTGATTGTTTCTTTAGGAACAAGGAATGCAAACTGCTTAGGTGTGCTTGGTGTGGTTTGCTTGTTTGTTTGTTTTGTAGTGCAGGGGATCCAATCCAGGGCTTCATGTATGGTGGGCAAGCTCTCCATTCTGCTACCGAGTCACATCTGAGCCTATGAAGTGCTCTTGGTAGAGCAAGGGGACAGTCAGCACACAGGGAGGTAGAAGGGACAGTTTGAGCAAAGTCTGTTGCATGCATGAATATGTGTGCACGCATGTGTGTGTGTGTGTGTGTGTGTGTGTGTGTCTGATGCTCATGTTGCAGACTATAAAAATATTCCAGCTCTGCTTTTTCACAGAATCTCCCATCATCCCCCCAGCCTTTGGAGCAGCATCTGACTCTCAGAAGTCCTGGCCCACACTGCCCAGGGCTCCTCACTGTCCATGACTCCCCCAGAAACCTGGTCGCACCCTACACAACTGGCAATACACAGACCGATTCCTCTAAAATCCCAGGCGGCCATAAAAGGCTGGGATATATTTTAAGGACAATCATCTAAAGTCTTAAAATAGCACCTCGTCAACACGAAGCATATTCCATATGGGTCTAGTTCACTTGTGTAAGAAAATAAAATGGTTGGAGGGTCTCCTTCCCTTGTTTCTTTCATTTTAATTGAAAAGGGGCTATTTGATGTCCGGGAAACCCTTTCAGCCCTTTTATTGGCCACGTAACAATAAAGGAGCCTGGGAGGCAGGAGCTGTTGGCAGTTCTGGGTGAAAAAACCCAAGAACCAAAAAGAATCGGATTACCCAGAGGCTGAGCTGCTCCGCATTTCGGAAGTGGTCAAGTCTGGCTGTCTCTGCTGTGGTGTGTGCAGCACCTGTCTTCCTGGAGCTCTGGAAACTCTACCCTACGGCCCACCTAACCAGCTGGGAGTGTGTGTCTGTGTGAGAGAAAGTGTGTGTGGTGCTCAAACGATGTTGCAGACTATAAAAATATCCAGGAGTCTCCTCTGATCCCCCCCTAGTTGGAGAAGCAGGGGTACCCAGGCCTCTGCAGGACTCGGTTACCCCAGATCTGAGGGCCTCCTCCCCACCCGCCTGTGCCCCACTCCCAAAGGGGCCCTGCAAGGTCTGCAGTGAGGTGCTCAAGCCCAGTTAAAAGACAATTCTCTTTGCTCATTATCTACTGCGCCATGTGCAACCATCAGGCTGACAATGAGACTATTTTTAAATTTACTGTAAGCACAGCGTAACCATGTTACCTTTCCAAGGTTAAGAGCATCCCAAGAGACTATAGTAGAATGCAGAGCTAGTGTGAATTGTAAGGGAAGGGCGCATTTGGTTACTGCCCTAAGCCCCTGGGGAGCAGGTGGTCACCCTCCTGCGCTCTCAGGGGAAGGTGTGGAGTTCAGGGAGCCTGGAGAGACTCAGGGCCCCCGGTCAGGTGCTGTTGAGAAATCAGGAGCTCAGGAGCGGGGAAAGGGAAGGGAGGCTGTGGGCTGTTACTAATCAGGCACTACCTTGCCTAGAACTGGTAAAACAGATGAACGGCATGGCTGCCAGTAAACAGAGGGAAATCAAGACCAGAGGGGTCACTTTCAGCGAAAACCTAACTTAGCAAGGAGCCATCCCTCCTGTCCTCGGGGTTACATGCACCCAAGATGTGGGACAGCTTTACTGGCAACCGCTTCCCTGTTTGCTCCTTCCTGGACTCTATCCTGTCTCTCTCCTGGAAAGGAATTTTTTTCTGAAGCTCATTCCTGCAAAACCCTGCACAACCAATCCTCTGCTTTTTCCAGGCCCCTGACCCCATACAGGTCTCAAGGGCAGGCAGGGGACCCTCAAGGAAAAGTCTTGGGGTGCTATGGTTTCCACTGAGAATGTCCCCCATGTCCCCTGTACGTCATACACCCATGGACTGGGCATGGCCTAGGAGAGGGTGGCCCTCCCTTTTCTCTTTGCTCTGCTTCCTGGCCGCCAGGGTGACAGCAGTTTTCCTCTGCCAGACCTTTCTGCCATGTTGTGCTGCCTTGAAGCTGGCTGGCCATGGACTATAAACCCAAGCTAAGACAAACCTGTCCTCCTCTAAGTTGTGGGTGTTGCACTGTGTCCTCGTAATGAGAAAGCGTGGACACTGGGTGTGGGAGGGCCTGAAGAGACCAAGTGCAATTGGGTAGGAGGTCCCTCCAACGCCACAGTCCTGCCTCTTCCAGGCCTGGAAGCTGGAATGTCACATGGTTGCATCAGCACTGGGATGATCTGGGAGCGAGTCACACAGGGGTTCTCTGTCCCTGAAGGACGATGCCCAGATGCTAACTTTAGGGACAGCCCTAGGGTCAGCTCTATGTCCTGGGCACTGTTTTGCTTGGGACAGCAGCCTCTCTGCAGAAGCTGGAAGAGTGAGTCAGGTCAAAGGAGTGGGAGGCCCTGGGGTGGGAGGGGACCAGCCCCCTGCTCACTGGTGCACAGGGAGGGTGACAGAGGGAGAGGCAGGAGGAGTTCCCAGACAACAGCAGTGACAATTCAGAGGTGATGGATGCAAAAATAAACACCTGAATTCCTGAAAGTCTGAGAATTATTCAACAAACAACATGGGAAACCTGGGGCACCCAAGGGGGATGGGGTCACCCAGACTGAGTGAAAAGAAATGCACTCGGAATCAGCCCTCCTTCCCTGCTATCCCTGACCCTAGACCCCCCTTGGGTAGCCTGTGGATTTTGATACCTCCAGCTGGTCTCGTTGCTCTGACTCCTCTCCCCTACCATTTTTCTGGGCCCTCCTTGGTAAATAACACTTTATGCTGAGCCACTTGCTCAAGAACCATCAATGGCCCTCTATGGCTCTTCTCATCACATCCAAATGCCTCTCTGTGGCTTTCTGCTCCAGTCATTAACCCAATAAACGTGCAGTTTTTCTTAACCACACATTGAAACAAAAGTGTAACATACGAACTCGAACATGATTCAGTGGTACACAAGCATAAACAAGGAACGATGACTCTTACTGGGACCCTCAAACATACAAATGTCTTCCCAAGAATGTGCTATGCTTATCAAATGAGCGATGGAAATATTTTTTGTACTAATAAGACATTCTATAGTTTGCTCTTTACCTTGACTTTGCTACTTATAAATATATCTTTGAGAGCACTCCTTTCCAGCACAATGTTCGTTCACACTGGTTTATTTAATCAGACCCCCACCGGAGACTTGGTTTCTAATCCGGTGCCAAGATAAGCAGTGTCACTGTAAACACCCAGTACATGCCCGTTGGCCTATGTACAAGGCACAATTCTTTCTGGAGAACGCATTTCTGGAAGCAGAGGGGCGGGATGAAGGGGCACACAGGCTTCCTGGACTGGTAGGTGTGAGGACTCATACAGTATGGCCAGCTTTATAAAAAGACTGTGTGGCTGGGATGTAGGGGACGGTATGTGGGAAGCAGGGCGGAGCAGGATCCCTGCAGGCCGGTCACCTCACTCCCTTCTCATCAGACCTTGGGATCCTTGCCCACCTGCTAAGTGATGAGGATAATTAGCTCTGGTTTTATTTTTCATCTACAAACTGGCTACTTCTAAGCGTATCTCTCTAATTATTTCTTTTAGATGAAATTCCAGAAGAGCAGTTGTCGGGTCAAAGTGTGGGACATCTCTAGGGCTCTTGATCTGGTGGCCGGGCTAGTTGAAACATAGGCTACTACTCCTGGTATATCTAGACATGGAAAGCCACCAACCAAGACCTCCCTATGGCACCAGTTCCAGCTGGGATTCGGGATGTGATCAGCAGTGCCAAAGAGATGAACATCTGGGAATGTGGTTTGAAGTCCATTGATGTGGGGAGAGGAGGCAGCACCTGGGCACCATTGTGCGAGCACAGACAGGGACGGAGGTGGCATGGTTCTGGGGCCAAAAGCCGTGGAGGCCATTCCCGTCCTGAAACTTCAGTGGTTCCACTGGCAGCCAGATCCGCATCGTGTTTTTGGTTCTTACCCAGCCTAGAACTCATCACTTCTCCCTCCCCATGATTCTGCATGTTGTATGTTCTCTCACTGGGTCCCTTTCTGCTTAAAGAAGCTCAGTAGATTTTGTGATCTTCCAATGAGAATGCTTAGCAAAGTTCCCGTTTGTCAGACATCCTCCGTGAACCAGGAGGGCTGCTCTCATGGGCAGGCCCACTAAGCACGGAGGATAGGATGCTAAAGGTATTTCAGAGCAGCCCGATGTACCTTCCAAGGATTGGTGTCGGGAGCTTCCCTAAAGCCTGAGTCACACTGCAGGCAGCAGCCTAGAGGACCCTCAGGACCCCAGCAGACCTGGGAAGAGGGCAAGGGGCGCAGCAATCCGACTCTGGCCCCAGGCTGGCCCCGTGGTCCTGAGAGTCCCTTGGCCCCTGTGGTTCCAGCCAGCACAGCTAGAAATGGGATCTAAACCCCAACCCCACTGTACCAGGCAGAGGTGAGACAGGAGCGCTGGAACATCTGCACTGGCTGCTGCAAAGCCTGCTAGAGTTAGCCTCTGTCCCCTCTCTTCAGACTGAGCCCCACCATGAGACTCTCCATGCTTCTATGGCCTTGGGCTGGTGCGGGACACTGTGGTCTGGAACCACAGCTTGCCCCATTCCTGGCTGCACTCAAAAAGCCCTGCCTGAAATTCCTTGTCCTCACCTCCCAGAACAAGGGGGACAGGCAGCAGCCGTGGCAGGTGCTTCTCCCAGTGGTTGCTTGCCCTGGGTGGCTGATAGGTGACAACCAGCAGGGCACCCGGGAAGTGAGGGACCCTCCTCTTCCGTGAAGTCCCTCTTCCTGCCTGTCACAGTGTCCAGAAACACTCCATGGGCACCATGCCTTCAAGCTAGGGCAAGGAGAGCCTCTACTGAGATGACTCCTGCTGCCCTGGGAGGGGAAATTCACAGGAGGGAGGGCTCCTCAGAGTTCTCTCCACTCTCACACCCTCAGTTTTCCTGTCTTTGAAATGGGGATACACATGCCTAATGGGCTCCCAGGTAGAATTCCTCCCTCCATCTGCAGAGGGAGACCAGTTAGACTGACATCTTCCACAGTGGAATCCCCTGGGACTTTTGAACCCATCGGTACCAAGTTCCATCCCACACCCCAGACTGGTCCCCCACATCAAGAGCTCTTAAGACTCCCACGTGAGACTCTAACAGCCAGAAGTCCAACTGGCAATTGAATGTCTGAATGTGGCTGTTGCCCGAGCTTGTGTGTGCATAAACCCATAGCAACCCCTCCCAACCCTTCTGCTACTTCCCCTGCAGCTGGGGAGCCCCACGGAGGGCTGGCTTTGGTGGGTGTGGAAGGCTGGGTTCCCTGGAAGTATTGTGGAGATGGGTAGATGCATGGGAGGCAGGGGTGAGACAGGAGCACTAGAACATCTGCATTGGCTGCTGCAGAGTCATGGATGGGGGGGCTGGGGAGCCCTTGGGTAGTGCGAGGGCAGTCGGCTGAGGCTGCTCGAAGAACGGGATCTTTGTATAGAGGGGCGATGTTCAGCTGAACTTGTGCAGCCTGGCTCCGAGCGGGAACCCAGTCAGTATCTGCTGAAACGGAAGGCAAACACTGAGCTCCAAGGTCAGCCTGAGTGTTCTGCCCTTCAGATGTTTCCCTCTGTGGTGAAGCCTGCTACCTCCCACTGGGGGCTGCCTAACACAGCGACAGGATAAATAACGACTCTTTCCACCCTTGCCTACCTGCTAGGCATACCAGTACTTTACCGTTTCACAATCCTTCAAAGCAAGTGTGGCTTCTCCCCATTTTGCAGACGTGGGAACAGAAGCTTAAGAAGCTGAAGGAACTTCTTAAGGTTGGGGCTCAGAAGAAGCTGAGCAGGGTTTCACAGCATGATCTGGGGGCCCCAAAGCCTGCCCTGTGGCCTGGTCCTGACCCCAGACCCTACTAAGGGTGCAAGGGCCCTTGGCAAGGAGCATCTCTCTCCTCTGGTTTGGGCATGGGGGTTGCTGAGCTCTGCTGGTGGCAAGATGACAAACCCAGGGCCCTCCATCAGGAGTAGCAGAGCAGTGGCCAGCAGACTGGTCTCTGGACTCTGAGGCCATGCTCTTCTGCCAGGCTTGCATTGGGAGGGAGAAGGTGCTGCATAGATGCCGGTTTTCCTGTAATGTCAGCTTGCCGTCAGTGTGCTTGCCTCCAGATAAAGTTGGCCCTCATGTTGCCTTTTGGGTGGTCAGGGACCCTTACTTTGTGAGCAGCATCCCGGTAATCCTGCCCCAAGCCATCTCAGGGAAGAGCCAATTAGATGAATTCACAGAGTCGACAACCATAGCTTTGCGTAGCAGCTCTGATTTTACAAGGAGGTCAGGATGCCTTAGGCAATCAGGACGCCTCACCCTCCAGGGATAAGTCTAGCGAGGCAGAGCTCCTGGTCCTATGATAGGCTCCTGGGGAGAAAAGGGGGGTGGAGCCGATGGAGAGGAAACTTAGACTGCAGCCTGCAAAATCACAGAATCACAGAGCCTCGAGCCACCCTGTACAATGTCCTTCGCCAGCCAGAGGCTGGCATCCACTGACAGCACCCCCAACAGTGGGCACCTGGCTTGGTTATCTCTGGGGTCAGGAAGCTCACCACCTCATAGGACCTTCCGTTCCGTCTGGGGCCACTGCTAGTAGTGGTGTATGTGACAGCGTGCACCATGCATCCTTTTACAGGACTCCAGCTGGTCTGTCCAAAGGCAGCTGGTCCAGCTGACCATGCTCCAGCTGGAACAGATGTGTACATCTCTCTGGGACAGCATGCATCAGGCAGTCACCCTCACACCCAAGGGCAAACATTTGTCACCTCTGTGGTGGCGGCAGTCGGCCTGCTTCATTTTCCTATGGCAGAGGAACCCGATTATAGCAGAGGTCCTGACTCGGGTCCTGACTCTGACATCAGATTTTATTTAAAGGTTGGGCTCTGGGACACACCCCACTGGCTGTGGCCAGTATTATTTCTCCTTTAGCTTCTCCTGGTGACACACGAGTCCAGCTTCCTGTCTGTCTCCACTGTCACATGCCACACATAAATGGTGTCCACAGAAGTCGGCGGCCAGCCCTGCCACATGTAGTACACAGCACATCTGGGCAACTGTGTCTGAGAAGGAGACACCAAGATAACCAGCCATAGGCAAGGGTGGTCATCCTGTCTTTTCACACTTTCATGTTTGTTGCACTCCATCACTTTTGAGGGCGCTGATACTAAATAAAATAGAATTCTATGCATCAAGATGTGGTCTAGGGTTATGTTCTGTGGGTGATGTGTTCTGTGAGGGCAGAGATCATGGGTATAATCAGGGTAGACTTCAGGGAGAAGGTACCCTTCATGTGACCTTTTTAAAAAAAATTTATTTATTTATTTGGTACTGGGAATCAAACTCATGATCTCAGGCTTGCCAGGCAAGCATTTATGTCGCTGAGCTATATCCCTGGCATGTGGCCTTTGAAGAATGTTTAGCAACAGCGCAAAGTGAAGGGGTACCAAGGACAGGGTCATCCAGGTTTAAACACCTCAAGTTGAACATTCCTCCCTCAGGTAACAGCCGTAACTGAAGCTGTTCAGGGTTCCTGGGGACTTTGATGGTTTTTGGAGACCCAGGCACCTTCCATCTCATTGCCCTGCCTTTCTCAGTCAGTCCTTGGTCCAGGAAAGCTGCTCCAGAGGCTTGTCAGCACACCATTATCCTAACCTGCAGGAAGAGGAAACCGGAAGTTAGAAAGGAACCACCGAAAAAGCGGACACAGTGCCTCCTCAAAGCTCATTGGCGAGTTTTGTCTTGTGGTCACACCCATTCCAGCAAGGCCATCTGGGAAATGTAGTCTTTGGTTCTGTCACGAAGGTGGAGAAGAGACTGGATCACTGGAGGGCAACCGCGTGGTAGTCTGTGCCACAAGGAGGAGCCGGTTCCAGCCAGGCAGCAGGAGATTGGCGTGAACTTGGCCTGGGCATCTTAAGGGTGAGGTACTGAGTCTGTGAAGCTCTTAAATAAGGCCACTGTGAGAGGAATACTACTCTCCTGGAGGCACTGGGGATGCAGGGTCTTAATGACCTGGCAGCTTCACGAGGCATCTCCCCTGAAAGTTCTGAGTTTGTAAAATGACCTCGGAGGCTTGGGGGTGAATTTGTAGAATTCCACACCTCTGTTCCAGTTTACACGCAGTTTTCCAACAAGTGAGGAGGGTATTTTGAATTGTACCCTATTGTACAAATCGCCCATGAGAGAGAGATGGACAGGGGTTTGCAATTTAAAGAAACCTGAGCTGTTCTGCACCTGAGAGAATCCTTTGGTTAAATAAAAAGTGACTTGTTCATTGATCTTTTCCAGTAAATCTCACACACCGCACACCTGGTAAGGTACAGGTTTACACACCTCTGCGATGATGGCAGAGTTGGCTGTGGGCATGCGCTGGGTCACCTAAGCCCTAAATCAGCATGCTAGCCCTGTGTGAAGGACACAGACATGGAGCCTGAGGCACTTGTCCACGGCCACCCCAAAGCAAGTGGCTGTGTCCAGCAACCTTTCCCAAACGGTGAAACTCAGCCCTTTATGCCAGTCCATGTGAAAAACGACCTGTGGTCCAACGAGACTGAGAAATGACCCCTGTTTCATGTCTCCACTTGGAGGGTCACAGCGCCCGGGTGAAGATGGATGGTTCGATAAATCCTGCAGACCTTGAGCCAATGTTGGGTTAAGTCACTGTTTAAAGGCTTCTCAGGGCTCCTCTACTGCCCTTGGGGATAAGGCGACTTCTCCTGGCAAGACATGGAGGCTGACTGCCGGGCAACTGCAGAAAAAGGCTTGGGTGATCAGGGCGGGCTAGTTGCCTACAGCACCGTTAGAGATTGGGAGAAGCAATGAATGATGCTCTGACTCTTCCTCTCCTTAATTCTGAACAAATTGAGAGCACTGCAGGGGTCACTCAGACAGGTGTCAGACTGACAGCTTTCTTCTGCTAAGTGCTGCCAAGGTGACCAGAGAGGCTCAGTCCCTGAGCGGATAGGCTGCTCCCGGCCCTCCTGCAACAGCCAGACTCCCTAACCCCCAGGACAGGCCTGGCAGGCAGGACCCAAGATAGCAGAGCCCCCAGGCCCAACTCCTTCACCCGGATTCATCTTTCAAGTGAGCCACTGCTCCTGCCCGCAGCCCCAAGCCTTGGTTTCCTTGCTTGTCAAACAGGGTTAGTGAAACCCGTACTTTCTGTCTAGAGTTGTTAGGGGGATGGCACAAAGAGATACCTTGAAACTGTTAAGTATTAAACTGCCTTATTCGGGTATGTGCCCTCAGACCTTTCTCGTGAGGTTGATGTTGATGTTGAAGTGTATGTTCATTCATTCATTCAAGCAGAGCCACGCGTGGGGCACAGGTGCTGGAGGAGTAAAACACAGCAATAACGAACAGTTGAGCTCATCTAGCCCGAGTGCCACCCGCAGTCTGCAGATGAGGAAGCAGAGCTTTGGACTATCGAGCGCCTCCCAGGAGCTGGCACAGTGGAGACCCCAGTGTACCACATCCCTTCCCACCTCGAGGTCTTCTTTGTTCTCCTCCATCTGTACAAATTCTACCCTGCACTCGAGCCTCGCTCCAGACCCATTTTCCCTTATTAACCATCTTTTATTTCAGACCCACAGAGCCTTATTGAATCTGTAGTGCCTATCTCAGCACCCGCTTTCCCGTGCCTTTATGCAGCTGTGTGTCACGCCCCATTCATCACCTGCTGCTCCTGTCTCGGGTTCCAGGCTGGACGTGCAGGAGGAGTCAAGCAGGGCCTGGTTGCCGACGGCTGCTGACAGATTTAACCGATCCGAGAAGGCGGCGGGGTGGCTGGCTATGAGCTCATCTTCCCCTTTGGTGCAGCAGGTCTGAATTCAGCTTCATGGGATTTTTCTGGGGTGTCAGCTGTGCTGTTTGGGGCGCGGTTGGTGGGAAGGCCTTGGCAGAGGGTGGGCATGGCTGCCACCTTCCCAACCCTGAGCAGAGGCTCTCAGAGCCTTGGAGGCAAGTGTCAGGCAAAAAGCTATTCAGAGATTCTGTGAATGTGGGTCACAAGGAGAACATGGCAGAAGAACAATGTTAAGATCCCCAGGGTGAGTCACAGAAGACCAGGAAGGAAGGGCTGAGTCGCCGTACGTGGGGACAAGCTCTCACATGATGTCATGGCAGTGGTGACAGGACGGCCAATCCCAACGCCATATTCCCCAGACGTGACTCAGTTGCGAGGCTTTCTGTGGTCTGTGCCTCAGTTTCCTCTCCTGTAAAAAGGGAGACTTGGGCTCCATCGGAGGCCGCGGATTAGTCTCCAGGGCTTTCATTCTGAATTTGAATTGTCTCTAGGTTTTAAAAGAGGAATATTTTACATTTTAAAACAGTATTTTCTAGGTAGTCTTTAAAAAACTGGAATGTCCAGAAATCCCAGACCTTCATGGCATTGACCTAGGTCAGTCATGCCAGGTCCTGCTCTCCCCTCACCCACTGGCACAGCCTGAGGCTCCAGCAGGCAGCTGGGTTCGTCCTGGCTTCTCAGGGCACCAGCTCGGCACCATTCAGCAGGCAGCGAGAAGGGGCTCATGGGTAGAGGGCGGAGTCCAAGGCCAGGTGCCCACGGCCCTGCGCTGGCCCGCCGGGTGACCCTGAGTGAGCCTCCCACCCCTTCATTTTCCTCATCTATTAATTTTCCTCGTCTATTAAAAGGCGGGGGTTGGTGGAAACCATCAATCAGACCCTTTCAACTTCTCACATTCTATGACTCCATGAAAATGTCATTTGCCAGAGTTAAACACAACTGTGATTTAAACGTTGTGGAATTTGGCTGCCCGTCTCTTGCAGAACCCATTTCAGGGCATGAAGAGAGAGAAAAAGAGGAGGAGGCAGGAGAGAGGAACAGGGAGGAAGTCCCGAGGGAGTGGCGGGGCTGGGGCCCGTCCCACCCGGGGGCATCGGAACCGCGCGGCTCAGGTGGACCCTGGCAGGCTGCTGGTGGTGCTGAAGGAGACAGCCAGCATCCTGGGATCCCTCCAGCCCCGCCTTCCAGAAGCCGGAGGCTGCGTGGAAGCGAGGACAGACCAGGCATTCACGGGAAGGCAGGCACAACCACATTCCTGCTCTGTGGCTACCAGTGCCCGCTTCTAAGTGCAGAGGCCAAGGGTGAGTGCCGGGTCACGCTACTCATCAGGAGGACCGCTCCAGGCATCAGGACTCCTCTGAGGTCTCTCTAGCTCTCTCCTGACTTAAAAAAAAAACTTTTTGCATTACTAAGACCTGCATACAGACCTTTCTCACTAAACTACAGCCCTCTTTTAAAATTTTGAGACAGTCTCACTAACTTGCTAAATTGTGCAGGTTGGGCTTGAGCTTGCCATCCTCCTGCCTCAGCCTCCACAGTGCTGGGATTATAGCCTTGTGCCACCACAGGCCAGCAATGGCTGTTTATTTAGACTTCGGTTTCCTCAGTTGTCAAGTAGGCTTCAGACAAAGCAAACATAATGTAACAAGAGTGAGGCAGGCATTCAGACAGTGGGCCCAGAATGGGGCCTGCTGAGTCGTGACCCTCCAGAGATCTTACAGAAGCACCTGCCAGGTGTCCTTCGGCGTCAGGGGCCTTCCCAGAGCATGGCTGGCAGAAGGGCACAGGGGCCCTACGTGGGCACTGAGTGAACACTGCATAGATCAGGCCCTAGAGGGTCCTGTGTAGCCTCCTATAGGGTAGCGACCATCTCGCTTACCCAACAGCTCGAGTTCCCTTGTATGCACCGTGTAAAGACTCCCAGATAAAGAGCCCTCATGGGCACCCCACTCAGGACCCCCTCCCAGCTAGCGGGAGCTTTACTTTGTCTTTATTTTATTTTATTTACTTTCTTGTCTTTATATATATATATATATATATATATATATATATATTTTTTTTTTTTTTTTTTTTTTTTACTTTCTTTACATCTTTTAAAGAAATATGCCCAGACCCTACTTCCTCTGTCCTTGCTTCATTCTTTGTCACCAAGGGCCACAACCCTGCTGTTGCAGTAACTGAAGCTCTTCTGACTCCCAGGAGAAAGACATCTGGGGGCGAGCCCCATTCTCTGTGGGACGCTCTTCATTGCTCAGTACCATCAGGGACACCAGTGGTCCAGCCCAAGCCGATAGGAGCCTCCCGGTGAGCCCTCCAATTGGAGGGGTGCCCAAGCGCAGGTCTGATAAGGACAGGTCACCCACATGTCCACAGAGCGCCTATGTCTGCTCTGTGACCTTCTTCCCACTGTGGGTGTCTTCCCTTGGTGACACCTTGGTGAGAGGCACCCCCCGCCCCCCCTGCCCCCCGCAACACTCAGCTGCTGCGCACAGTGTCTCCAGGGTATCTGCTGGCCAGAGACAGAGCTCACTTCCGCAGTTGGTCCTGGGCAAGCTGTCCCCAGAGCTACCAAAGAGGTTTGTGCAGACAGGTGGAGACAGAGGCATCTGAATCTGCAGACCTGGGAGGGCCCAGGGCTAGAAGGATGGATTCAAATGTAAAAATGGGAGAACCTCTGCCCCACCTCTGTCACAGCAAGTAGTGAGAACAGGCAGGAAAACATGCTTCCCAGGCTTGTGGGGCTGTGAGCAGGGAGACTTCCCACTGTAACTGTAGGATGGGGTCACCTTGGGGAAGATGGCCTTGCCTGATATGAAAATGGCCCATCCCATCCCTGCCCTCAAGAGGCTGCCAGGGGAAGGAAGAACTTCAATCAAAGCCGTGGCGTTTGGAGCTAGGATGCTGGCAAGAAGCTGTGTGTTGTCCCCCATGGGCTTTCATTGCCTCTGTGGACTGGAGGTAACTGTGCAGACCTCAGAACCTCAGAGTAGTTTGAAGATTAAAATGAAAAGGGAAACCTCTGTAGAACATCTGGTTGCTGAGCCTGGGGTTTAATGTGTAGCCTAAGGGTGGTGCCTGGGGTTTTCTACAGCTCTGCAAATTTGCTTCCTAGGGGGCTGGGGATATAGCTCAGTGGAATAAGCGCTTGCCTAGCAAGCGCAGGGTCCTGAGTTCGATCCCCAGTATCGCAAAAAAAAAAAATTTGCTTCCTCACTGGGTACTCTGGGCAGCCCCGACGCAAGCCTGGCATGGCCCTGCAGGGAGGATGTGAGATCCTTCTGGCAGAGGTGAGAATGATTTCGGAGTGTCCCTTCTGGAGCTGGCACTTTGTGCTGCTATCTTGACCACTTGTTGGTGAATCTGTCTGTCTGATCACCAGCACCAGATACCCACATCCCTGGCCTCACCTAGGAGGACTCTGACTCCTGAGTTGGCCACAGCCTGGCTTCGAAGTGACAGGAGAAGCCTGTGGGGCTGCGTGGGGCCAAGCCAGCACTCCTGGAAGTGGTGCTTGTCCTCACTGTCCTGACCCCACCTCAAGGTGGATATGAACACACGCTTCTGGAATCTTTTCCAAAGTTGACCCTGATGGGACCACTTAGCTTCCTGTGAGCTCCCTACCACTTAACTGCCTAGGGCACAGGTACCTCCTGCAGTCTGACTGCCTCTGTCAAAAGCCCAGCACTCAGACCATCCAGCTGAGTGACCCCAGGAAGCTGGGACATCATTGTACATCTCTTGCTCTCCATGTTTAACAACTCTGCATCACACGATCTTCACGTGAGTGAGTCAAACAATACAACTCCACAAGCAGCCATCGTTCCTTTGTTCCATCCCTCTGGAAACGTCTTAGATTTCCATCCAAGTCCTCCCCGCTCCGCCCTTGCCATCCCCTGGCACTTCTGGGAGGGCCCGACTCTCCCGTAAGCTACATCAGTTCTTAAACTTGGCTTTGCAATGTCCAAGGAGTGACCTGAAGAAGAAGGGAGGGTTGAACACTTGAGCGGAAGGACCAACCAAGGCAGAAAAGGATCAGGAAGCTTGCCCTGCCTTCCCTTTCCCTCAGGACAGAGAGGCGGCTTGCTTGGGCAGAGAAAGACCACATCCCGAATTCCTTCCCTTTTGAATCACACCTTTTACTCTCTGCAAATGAATGAATGAATGAACTGAACATATCCCCTGACCAGAAATGAACATGAGTGTGAGACTGTGTCTGGGTCTCTTTCTGTCCTTAGACAAGGGTCTAAGGTCCTGAGACCAGGATGGCAGTTGCCCCCCAGGGCCACCATTCCCTCCCCCTTCTACTGCAGGCTCCGAAGCCTAGGGATTCCCATTTATGCACCGTCTCCTCACTGGTGGGAAGACAGAGACAGGGGGTCCAGCTCTGCCAGTGGCTTGCGGTAGATTGGGAAAGGCTTGGCCAGGGTGTATGGCACAGGGAAAAGCAGATTAGTCCATATCTGCATATTTTAATTATCATCAATATCCTGGTGACTCCCAAAGAAACGGACCAACTTGTAATGTGCAGCTTAGAGACTATCAATCTGAAAATAGAATAGCTGAAAGCTAAGGCTTTGGTAATACAGAGCAGGGACAAGGGGTTGGGGTCAATAAAGGCCGCCGAGGAAGGGCCTAGGGGGTGTCAGGATAGTGTGACACCCCTGGAAAGTAATTAATGACTTCATGAGAGTGGTTAGAATTGAATGGCATTGTTACATAATAGTCGATGTTTATCAGAATCTCACTTCATGTCAGGCATTGTTCGAAGCACTTTACATTTTTAAAATGAATTTCTGTCTTTTGGCATACATTTGGATCTACAGAAACATTGCAAAACTAGTACAGAGTCCCCTAAATCACCACCCAGGTCCCCCTGCTGCTTAACACCTAAGGAGACTAAGGTGCTTCTGATACAGGGGAAAGAAACTCCCAACCTGCTGGATATCTGGGACGAGTTCATGTTCTCTAAAATTGAAAAATGAATTTTAGGAACAACGGAGGGTCAGAGCAGAATATATTTATTGGGGGAAAGAAAGCTTCTGTCCGAGAGAGAGACAGAAGGAGACCCGAGTGACTTGCTGAGGACCCTGCTTTTTCTAGGGATTTTTATAGAACAAATCCACAAGGTCAGGCAGGCCCAAGGTGGGCGTGAGGTGGGACAAAACTATGGTCAACCAATAAGATTATGAGTATAATTGCTCAGGTAATATTGATTAAATCAGGATCAAATGGGGAAGCGAGTCATGGAGCAAGCGGACATGAACAGGGGCTATTCCTGTAGAGGGGTGGGTTAGTGACTCTTCCTGGCTTTCTCAAGGTGATAGAGACCTACCTAGAATATCAATCCCTGACATTTAGCCTTAGGGCGGTATGTGGGTGCCTTTGTTTTATCTTTTGTCTTGAGGTCTGACCCTGGGTTGGAGGTGTCTGCCTCCCCTACAGTTGCAATGTATCCCATCTTCCCCCACTGGCTCCTTTGAGGTCCTGACCACCTGTAATATTTCTATCTAACTCAGTTGCCTATAACACTCTGTCCCCACTTAAAAGTTGATAGTACCTCGATTAAACTGCAGACTTCATGTGGATTTCACTAATGCTCCTGCCCTGCTTCAGGATACAACCCAAGAGACCTCACTGAGTTTAGACACTTTTACTTTCTGTTCTCTTCTTTCTTCACTTCTTCTTCCTTCTTTCTTTTTCTATATTTAAGCATCCCAGTAAGGAGAACCGGGGCACCAGAGGGGATGTTCTCATACTCAAGGCCACAGTGCAGAAAAGGGCACTGCCCAGACAAAGCCCCTAGGTTGCAGGGCTGGGGTCTCCTCTCTTTTGTCTAGCTCCAGGACTCACTGGATGAAGAGCTGCCTCTTGCTTATAGGAAATATGCTTTGGGATTGGAAACAATACATCAGAGGACAGATTGTGTTGGCAGATGTCTAGCCAGAGAAGAGCGTTCCCTTTGCCTCTAACCTCCTTCAACAGACCCTGGTTTGCAACCTGCTGGAAAATCGTCATCTGTAGAGGAAGGAAAAGAGAACAACTGAGATTGCTCCTTCCAGGCAACCGCTTCAAAGTGGATGGCACGTACCACACGGGGCGGGATCAGACAGGCAGAGGGCCTCAGGGCGGCCCCAGAGCCGGTGTCCGTCTGAGTCTGGACTTGGGTACAGTTCAGAAATCTTTCCTCCTCGTGAGCAAGCCTCAAAGATGTTTTTATATCCTTAGAAGTAGAATGGTTTTCTGACATTGCTATGCCTCATTCTAGAATATTCCCCTTAAGCTCTCTCTCTCTTTTTAGCCCTGTGTTCTGAGAAGCCTCCTGAGCAAGCCTGGTGGTCCCACCTCCAGCGGCTGTGCCTGGAGATGTCAGGGGTGTCAAGTCACCAGGCCCCGCAAGGTTAGGACTTCTGACTCCGACACGTGAGCCTTTGTGTATGAGGGTGTGGGGCGTGCAGAGGAGACGGTGCCGAGCCATGGCTCCCGGAAGGAGAGGGCTAGGGCTGAGATCTGCGTGGTGCAGGTGAGGGTAGCACACGAAAGCCCAGAGCACACAGTGCCAGATGGTCCCTCTAGGGTCTGCCACGCTCCTCCCCTCCAAATTCTGCCAATTGTCAGCTTGCTGAGTCAGGGGGCTGAGCTTCTGGACTGATGCATCATTATTTGCCAGAATGATTTTGAATGCATTTTACTCTGCTGAGCAAAACCATCTCTCCACGGGCCATTTCTTTTAATTGATGGGTAGCGCTCCCCATCCTACAAAAAATGAGGAAGGTGGTTGTCTTTGCAGTCTGCTCACGGCCCCTCTGGCCCTCTATGCCCACCCTGCCTCCTCACCGTGCCTCAGCTCCCCCAGCTCCTGGCACCTTGTATGTTTGCTGCTCTCCCCTACATCTCCAGGACGATTCAGATAAAGGTGAAGTTCACAGCACTGAACAAGGAGCCTGCAGGTGACCACGTGCAGGACTGCGGGGGATGGTGACAGCACCTCCAGTGCCGGTGAGGCTGCACCACGTTCCCCGTGCTCCTGTGCCAGCGGTCAGATCCTCTCCTCCTCTCCAACATCCCACCCCTCTCTCACTGAAGCCTTGTCTGCCTGAGAACTGAGTCCCGTAGTCTTGCCCGAGCTCCCCCAGGAGACCCCTATTTCCCATCATCATCACCAGCTTATCCTTTTCCAAGACACCCCAGGAGAGCTGGCCAAGTTCTCTCCCTCTTGCAGGTCTGTTTTTCTGGGTCATCAAGTCTATTTTTTGTTACTCACTCCCAAAGTGGTTTTTAATTCAAACATGGTTTTAGTTAGTTTGTGGTTCTTCTCTTTCTTGTCCGTCTCCTGTTTTATATCACTTTGCTATTTCATTTGGGAGATGAAATAAACACCCTGTGACCGAGGCTTGCTGCTCCAGTTGTGCCTTCTCCCCTACTGGGCTCCCAGGGATGACCAGGCAGATGTTCTTCTCCTGCCTGCAGCTGGGTGAGGTCGGGGTGAGGTCTCGGTGAAGTCTCTCAGCTCAGTCCCTTGTTCCTGGTTTACCAGTGCGGTGCCGGCTTCGGATTCCTGACCGCCACCTGGGAAGGACCCTCTGGGAGACCACTGAGTCCACTGCAGGCTTCGAGAACTGGGTCCAGGACAGAGGAAGAAACCCAGGACTGCCGAGGGCAGCAAAGCTGGAAATTACACGAGTCTATGTGGGCTCCGGCCGGGATACACTGGAAGCCCGGGGCCTCCTGTGTCTGTCCCAGTGGAGGAGCTAAGGCGCTGGGCAGAGGCCACAACCCCTCTCTGCTTACCTGGCCGGGGCCGGGGATCTGGTATGGGGACTTTTGCAGTGAATCTGAAATTTGTCTCCCATCAGAAGGCTCAGCTCTTTGGCTGGGGGCATAGCAGGGTTACAAATCCCATCTCCCCTTCCCCAAGGTCTTTGTATAAATGTTTGAGATCTTGGTTGAATGGACCACCTGGACCCTCTTATATTTCTCCTTATAAGGTGAGGATGACATCTGGAGTTTCTGGCCATCTCACTGGCTTCTCCTTTGTTCTTGCACTCATTGTAGAGTCATAGGGCACAAGAGCAGGGAGAAGCATAAAGGCAGGTTTCGAATTGCAAAGTCCTTTCAAAACCCATAACAGAGAAAAGTTTGAGTCTCCAAATTTTGCTTTTGGGCATTCGGATCCTGAGTGTGCAGGCCCCAGGAGGACTGGTGTATGGTCTGTTAAACTGCTTTTTCATCTACTTACAAAGATTAATGACTCCCGAAGCAAAAGAAGTCCTCCAAAGGAAAGAAAGTGAGAGACGCTGGGAATGGCCCTGCCCACACACTCCTTACCCTAAACTCTGACACTGGGGACAGCAGGATGTCCAATAGTTTCTGGCATCCAAGAACATCACTGATGAGCACCCCCTCCCCAAGAGCAGGTGAGAGACAGGAAGCTCCACTGAGAAATCCCTGCACACAACAGAGGAGGGACACGGTCATGTCACGAGCCTTCGCGGCCCTCGCATTTCGTGGGGAGCAGCAGGATGTTTTGGGGGTATACCTGAGGGCTTGGAGGTCCTCCGGCCTGAGGCGGCGGGGTGTGACAGCAGATGCAAGCTGAACCAAGGGCCAAGGAGCCAGAAGGGGGACACTTACCTGTCTACCGGAAGTAGCTGCTGCCAGGGACCAGATGATGATGGCAGTGTGGCAGGTGGCTGTGAGAACCAGGCATGCTGTCCCGGATCCCCTGGTGTGACATTTCCTCACCCCAAGAGGGACAGGCTCTGGGAGAAGCAGAAAGTGAAACCCTAAATAGACCAAAATGGAAGCGATGCCAGAGTTAGAATGGACAGTGGGGGAGAAATTGGGTTTTTCTTTTAATAAGCAACTTGAAACATAGTAGTAAAAGCAACAGTTTTAAGTCCCCAGGGCTAGGGATGGATATAGCTCAGTGGCACAAGTACCCACCTGGCAAGTGCAAGGTCCTGAGTTCGATTCCCAGTACCAAAATAAATAAATAAATAAATAAGCGCCCAACCCTTGAACTACTGGCAAGCACTATCTGACTTGACATTCCTTTTTCACATCCTGCCCAGTGTTCAAGTGATGCTGGCACGATAGCTGTTCCTTCCGATACAATGGTGGCTGGCGCAGGTGGTGGCATCGGTCCTCCTGCTGGGTTCTGCCTCAACCCCACCAGTACCTGAGTGTTCCTGAGCCATCTTGCCCTGTTCCCAGCCAGATTCCTAGGTTGGATGAGGGAATGACCCTGTTTCTGGCCAGGATGCTTCTAAAATCCGGGAGGAGAGGATACTGACCAGAGTCCTCTGAGAGCCCTGGTCTCTGCCTGTAACAGCGCAGCCTTCCTGGGGGCCCTCTGCAAGAAAAGACCACCTCTGCTGTGCTCCTAACCTCTGCTGCATGGCTAATAGTGGCCGCAGATCTTGCACCTGGCAGTCACCATGTCCAGGTGTCTTTCCCAGTATGTCTTGTTTAGTCTCGACCATAGCCCTGCCAGCAGGTGCACGTAGCCCCAGTTTACAGATGTGGAAACAACATCACACAGAAGGTACTTGACAAGGGTCAGACACCTAATTCACGGAGTCCAAGACTCCATAGATTGTTACACACACCGTTCATTATTTATAAAATAAAAACAAAGAGAGAAAAGAAACTGGCAATCATAGCTTCAAGGCATCACTGGTTGTAAGTCACAGTCCAATTTCAGAGATGTTAAAATGCGCAGAAAGGCCAGGCTTAGACCCATTGGCCTACGGAATCAAGCAGGTGGAATAGGGTGTAGCCTTAGGCCTGAGGGATCCCAAGGCTCCAGTGCTTTGTGTCAGGCCGTGGTGCCACCCAGACAACTAACACACGCTGATGTGGAAGCCAAGCAAACAATATGATGAAACAGACTTCAAAACACATGACACGTGCAGGCAAAGAAACCATGGTGAGCGGGAACCGCCACCAGCTGCCAGGGAGCAGAAGCAACCTCCCTAGACAAACATGCAGTGACTCTTCTGGAGGTGGAGAACTGACTCCTTGCCCGTGGGGTCATGCACCAGCTCAGCCAAGAACTATGGAGTCAGATCCAATTCACCCGGAGAATAAATTCCAAAACCAGTGTTGCTGACTAGCTGGAGACCTACAGGCTTTCCAGTTGGTGAATGGGCCAGAACACACCCCAAAGACTGCCTGCCTCCCTGGCTGTTCTCCTTACCCGAGATTGGAGGCTCTGGTGCCTGCTGATATCCGGACCCCTCTCAGGGACCTGGCTTCCTTAAGGCTGTAGCTCTGAATGGAGATTCATCTCCATCTGATGGACTGTGATGTATCCACAGACTCTGAGTCTGCCACTGCTCTGAGACCTTGTCCCCAAGTCATCCCTGGCCTTCACAGGGAACCTGAGTCCCTGGCTTTAGACAATGACCTAATCTCAGCCACCTCTCATGGGGTGTCCACGACGTGTTCACCGCCGCCACGTGTGGCTTAATTTCCTCTGGCTCCCTCCCCTCCTCTACTACCCTCTGCTCGGATGGCCAGCTGATGGGAGTTAGGAGCACACTGGGGACTCCTGCACACTGAGTGGCACTTGTCCTAGCACTTCAGGTACTTGATTTCATTACTCTTCTCCAAGTTACCCCAAGTAAGTGTTCTTATCTCCATTTTAAAGATGATTAGCCTGGAGAACAGAGAGGCCAGTAACACATCCGAAGCCACACAGCCAAGTCTGTATACTGTGTCATCTGAGACAGCACAGGGGAAAGCAGGAGCACACGGTACTTCTTAGATGGCAGAGGGAAAACTGTCGTAAGCAGATAATGCTGCAAAGTTTTGTGGAAACTAATTGCAATTTAATTTTATTCATCTGAATGCCTGATATTAAGTCCTGCATGGAACTACAGGGAAGTGATTTCCAGGCAACCGAGGCTGTAACATACACTCACCACCCCCTACACACACACCCCTCTTTTAACGACCCGCCTGCAATTGATATACTGCTAAGTAGCATTGCTTGTACTGGGGAGATTCTATTTCCACACTAGCAGCAAATATGACCTTTGTGTCAGCTGCCAGCTGCTTATAATTCTGACAGATGCAAGCACATTTCTGGGAAGCTGTAGCCACGCAGGACCTTGCGGATCAACAAGCAATGTGGGCGGCTTTGGTAAGATTGATCGGCCCTCGAGAATCCCATTTACAGCCCTTTATGGAGCCTAGGTTTACCATGGCCTGGGCACTAATGACTTCAACAGCTCCGATCTAAATCTGTCAGCCAGGGCTGGTGGTGATATTAAAGAATTCTCTATTTATACGAAGCAGCAATTAGAGGAATGCTCACCAATGGGCCACCGCTTCCAAGTAAATCCCCGGCCTTCCAAATGGTGTCATGCTTGCGGTTATTTTAATCTGCTTGGAATTTCAGGGATATTAATGTGACGGGCCATCGTGGGGGATTAGCCAGGTTTATTTCTGCTGACATTTCAGAGCACATACTCAGGTTCCTGAGACGTGGCTGCACGCCTGCCCTGCCCATCCCCGGGGAGGCTGCAGGGAGGAGGAACCCTGTCCCTCAGCTCCTCCCGGCCTTGCTCCCACTGCCCTATGCCACCTCCATTCCTGCCTCCCTCCCTCCCTCTGGGTTCGCTTCTGCACCTTTCTCTTCTTGGCTGTCCAGAAAACCTGCCCACAGGATTGCCAGACAAAATCGAACATACCCTCTTCATCGTGAATTTCAGATACAGTGCAGGATCTTTACCCAGTGTAAATCTGTCCCATGCAATATATGGGGCACACTCATAGTGAAAACAAGACATTTTTATTGTTTACCTGAAATTCACATTTGCTGAGCATCCTGTCTTTTTGGGGGGAGTATCAAGAAAGGGCAGGTAAAATGAAAGTGCTGGGCAAAGAACGATGCCCCAAGACAGACAGCATAGAGTCGGGTAGGCTACAACCTGAGCTCGGAAAGGCAAAACCCTAGAAATGTTGAGAATTCTTGGTGTATGAGCTTATGGGAGATTTGGGCATAGGAATTACATTTCAAACTCGGCCCCAAGATCATTCTGCCTGGTCCTAGGGCCATGCTCAAGTGTCTTCTGTTGTCTGCAAAATATGAAAGACTCCTGCAGCCAGCCAAGAAGTCTGTGTCACCCTGCCAGGGCTGGAGAGGAGCATGTGGAGGGAGGAACCAAGCAAAGTGGACCCGGGGATGGAGACTAAGCATTGCTATACCCATTTCTCCTTCTCTAAGTGTCTATTTCTATAAATGCTTTTGGCAGTAAAAATAATTCTAGATAATCAGGGGCAGGTGTGGGCCAGGCAGGGGACAGGTCATGGCAAGGCCCCAGGGGTCCAGGAGGGCTAGGTGTTGGGTTAGAGGCTGAGGGGCTCTGAGACTTAGCACAGACTCAGGGCCATCAGCTGTGCTGTGGCCTATCTATGAACTCATGGGACATATGACCAGGCTGGCATAGACTGGCCCTGCAGGGTCAGGAGCTGGGTGTGAGAAGGGCTGGGGTAGGGACGGCCAGGCTGTGCTGCATTCCTGGCACCACGTGGGCACCTAGCTGATCACCACACCAAGCCTGTGAGATTGCAATTGTCACCCTTTCTGCAGAGCTGAGCCCATTGACCCTCAAGGAAGCAGAGAGGCCCTCTCAGGTCCCTGGGCAAGCCGTTCTTAGCACCTGCTTCACACTTGGATTTGCCCAATTGTGGCTTCAGCCTCAGCTTACTCCACCCCGTGGTCCTGTGCTCCAGCCCACAAAAGTGTGTCCAGCCCCTCTGTACGATGCTATCTCTGGCCTCTGGCTCCTACACTGCCCCCACTGGGCCACACTCACTGGCCAACAGCACTTTCCTCTGTCCTTCGGGGCAGTGCCATGCTGGACTCAGCTTCTCCCGATGTCAGTTTCTTTCCCTTTACTGTGCCCCAGACATAACAATGTTCTTGGCACACAGCAGGGACTTTCTCAGTGTCTGTCCACGTATCCAACTCCATGCTCTTCCTTAGACTTGGCTCTGAGCAGCCTGGCGGCCTGTGAGGAAGAGCCTCTGGGTAATACCACCAGCCACCTCCGTGGAGAGCCAGAACTTCCAGGGGGAGACGCTCTGCCATCTGTCCCTGGCCTGAGGCTGGGACACCAGCAGGCTAGGAAACCCCAAGACCCGTCTGCCCGAGTGCAAACACAAGCCAGAGTGCTGATGGCTATTTTAAGACTCTGCACAATACCTCCTGGAAATGTTGATCACAGCAAGAACCAGGAGAGGCCTAGCAGCTAGACCAGGCATAGGCACAGATGAGGTCTGCCAGGGTCTGGCTCCCACCTGGGACGCCTGCTCCTAGCGGCTTCACCTTGCTCATGGGCAAAGTACTTCTTAGATGGCAGAGGGAAAACTGTCACAAGCAGATAATACTGCAAAGTTCTGTGGAAACTAATTGCTATTTCATTTTATTCATCCGAGTGCCTGTTCCTTCAGAGTGGGCACACACAGAGGCATGGGCAGGGCAGACTTAGCTGAGCCCAGCAGGGACCTGTGATTATGACGGTTGTGGGCAGCAGGGAGAGATGCTGGCTGGATGGACACTGGTAGGCCTGGCTTTGAGGCCAAATGTTTGTTTGGTGCTTGTCAGTCTCCTCTTCTGCAAAACTGATTGTGACATCATGACACAGATTACAGGAGGGCACAACTGCCAGGAAAATGACTCTGACTGTTTTAGGGGACTCCTGACCCAGTGTCCCTCACTGTGAGTGTGAACACATACAGATAAGGCCGGGTCTGGGTGGTGCCTTTTGGATCTGGGTGGTGCCTTATAACGGTTCCCTTTTGATGTGCAGAGAGGGGAGGCAGAGGCAGGTAGCTGAGCTGCTGGAGAGGTGGCACTGGGGGCTGTGGGGACACCGAAGCAGAGGCCTGGGGATGATGCTGGGGACCAGGCTGACACTGAGGTGGGCCAGACCACAGAGGGTCTCTGGGTTGCCTGTAGGAAACTTTAGCATGAGTTTTTTGGTGACAAAGGGAGGGGAATTGGGGAGCAGAGTTGAGGCCCTGCCCCACACCGGTCTAGGAGTGACTTCTTATCCATCCACCCTCTCAGAAGTGGTCAGAGGAAATCCACAAATGGGCTGGAAGCCAAGTCCCTGCTCCCCTGCCTCCATGCGGTGGCAGGGTGGCCCACAGTCGCCCTCCCAGATATAAGACAGGCAAATGTTCCAAAGGACAGAGAGCGCCTGCCTCTCCAGGACTTCATCATGGCCTTCACTGCATTTCCCAGTCTTCTCATGAGAAAGTCTTCTGGCTCCTCTAGTTTTCAGGAAGATGCTTCCACTCAGAAGAAGGCGTGGGTGCTCTCCCTCCTCCCCACTCTCAGCCTTTGCAAAGGGTTCAATGGCAGTCACTGTGGAGAGGACACAATGTCCAACACAGGATTGACATCTGTGGCCTCCCCAGCCACCCCTGGCGGTATTTGCAGCAGGGCATTGCTATGCTCTGGGTGACTGCTAATGAAGGGGCTCCATGATGGGTCCAAGGGTCCCTGGCTGCAGCAGTGGCTTCCTTCTGAAATTCTTCGACTTGGGAACAAATGTCCTCAATAGAGCCAGGCTGGGATCGGAGCATGAATCTTAAGTAACACTTAGCTCATGAGTGGAACTGGACACACGGAACACTGTTGGTTCCATGTGGGGAATGTGGTTTTTAGATCAATACAAAATTCCATTTGAAGAATTTCTTCTGGGTGGAAAGTTGGGCCAAATGTTTGAATGAGTGAAGTCAGGTTGGCCAGCGAGGGCTGGGAGTGTTAATGATGGCAGAGATGGCAGCTACTGTAAGGACAGAAAAGCCAGCTGGAGCACACAGCACAGGAGGGGGGGACGCAGGAAGCTGGGTTGGACACCAGGGTCAGGCGGACCTGTGTTCTGGTCCTGGAACGAGGCCAGAAAAGCAAGGCATTACCGTGTCCATGCCTCAGCTTCCTCAAATAAAAAAGGAAAAGAAGCAAGAAAAGCGACATTAAGAAGGAAGGAAGGTGCCTCAGAGTGTTTGTACTGCTACAACAAAATGCTATAAATGGGGTAACTTTAAAATAACAGAAATTTATTGCTTGCATTTCCGGAAGCTAAAAGTTGAGGGTCAAGGTGCATTTTGGTGTCTGGCAAGTTCCCGCTTCTGACTTGTAGATAGAGCCCTCGTGCTATGGCCTCTATGGTTTATGAGTGAGGATCCTTTAGGACTGCTGTTATAAGGGCACTAATCTCCTTTATAGGGTCTCCACTCACATGACTTAATCATCTCTCAAAGCCCTGCACATCCTAATAACTACACCGAAACCAAGAAAGGAAGGAAAGAAGGAGGGGAGGAAGGGAGAGAGAGACGAGGGAAGAAAGATAAATGCACCATTCTTTAAGAGCCCACGTTCTATTTAAAGTTCCCTCATTGCTTCCCGGGAGGCTGTGTGTTGTGTGTGCAACGACACCTGTGGTTCGCTGCTGTTAATTTGTGCAGCTTCCACTTATCCGGCTTCCCACGTGAAATATCCCTGATCTCAGAGGCCCAGGGGGGCATCTCCACTGGGTGGCTTCCATCTCACCCTCTGTCAAATGTCAAGTCATGGAATGATCGCTTTCTCAATACAAAGGAAGGAAGGAGCAGGGTTTGGGTTCTGCAGCCATGCATCATCCCCAGCACTCATGCCAACCCGGTGCTTGGATTGTCCCCCCCCCCACAGTCGTTGAACTCAGTGGGTGATCTTCCTTAACCTGCCTGGTCTCACTTTTCCTGCCTGTAGGATGACTCTGCACTGAGGTCCCACACCCGGGCTGGAGAGTGACATTAGTGGTATGCAGGGCAGGAATCCGTGTGTACGCTCAGAGCATGACTCCCAAGGCTGGCAGGGGTGCAAAGGGAGGTGTGCTCTCAGGGAGGGCGATCGGGACCCGCCTGGCTGGCTCTGGGTTCTGTTGCCTGGCCTCACTGGTGGAGTCTAGACCAGTGGTAGTGAACCTTTTAGAGCTTACAGTGATAACAGACAGCTGGCTGCTGCACGTGTGCCATGGGTTCACCACCACTGGTACAGACCGTAGACTCCATCAAGCAGGAGGGGGTGTGGAGCTCCACTTTGCCCATATTGACCACTGTGGGCAAGCTGCCTCGTCTCTAGGAGCCTCCATTTCCCCTTCCATAAAGTGGCGCTAAATATCTGCACATCCCCAAGCTCTTAGAATGCTGCCGGGTAGGCAATAAGCACCTGGACGCCAGCCTCTGCCATTATAACTTTATCAGGCCCCAGTGTGGCTCTGAATCCCAAGTAACCAGAACTTCAGAGTCCAAACAAGAGGAAGGACACCTGGATCTTGTGCTTGTTTAGATTTGGTTACAAGTCACTCCCCAAAGCACAGGACACGGTCCCCTGGCGCAGATTAGAGAACACAGTGAAATTTTAAATGAAACTTGGCTAAAGACAAGAGTGATCAACCGCTCACGCGGGTCCTCCTTTCTTCCCTCCTTGAAAGCCTCCGGAACCCAGCCAGCTAGCATTGTGTGGCATTGACACGCAAAGCCATTCCCATTAAATGCATTCATCAGCTAGAGAAAGTTCGACAAAACCTCTTTCGACAGCTACTCCTTTCTTGCTCCCTCCAGGCTTTCTCCCTCAAAAGACGCCTCTAAGTTTCTGGGCAGTCGTCAGCGACCTCCCTAAGTTTTCCCCCAAAACTATTGCTTACAAGGCCGGAGATTCTGCTGCAGAACAGCAAAGCTGCCTTTAGAAAGATATAAATAGGGCCAATTTAAACATTTTTCTTAGCACGGCTCCACCAAGTACCAAAGGACAAAATAGATTCCTGAGACTTTCTCCTAATGTTAGTTCAACTCTTAGCAGTCTCCTCTTGGAGAGCAAATGAGTTTCAGTGATGCCAATCCTGCAAGCGGGAAACATGGAATTTATGCCTTAAATTCGCTCCTTTCAGCAGCGATTCACTCAGTGCCCACAATGCTAATGTGCAGGGAGTGAGGTTTGATTTCACATAGAATAGCTCCCCATTCAGGCACCTTCCCAGGTGTGTGGCAGCACAAAAGCCTCCCTGTCCTGATGATTTCACATTGAAACTGGAGTCAATCGCACCATGTCTGGTTCCCTGGGCCCACGTGTTTCCTGTGGTTTTGCCTGAACACAGTGGCAGTGGCAGTGATGAGGGAAGCCCACAGGGTCAACACCAGAACGGCTGGGCCGCCCTCGTGGGGTAGCTTCACACCCGCTTCACGGGGGACAAGGCTAACGGTGAGGCTGCTGGAGGGACCAGGCAGCTCAGCACAGAGGGAAGCTGTCACTGGCCTCTCTGTGTTGTTTGAGCCCCTCTGCTATGATATTTTGGCCTGGACTGTAGCTCGTGCACATGTCAGGCAAAATGGAAGAAACTTCTGGAATGTTCCTTCTCAAAGGTTCATGAGTTTGACCCCTGCCTGGGCAATTTAACAATTTAGCAAGATCTTATCTCAAAATAAAAAAGGCCTGGAGATATAGCTTAGCACAAAGGCCCTGTGTTCAATCCACAGTGAGCAAAAGATAAAAGAGAGAGACGGAGAGAGGGAGGGAGGGGGACAGGGAGAGGGAAGGGGCGGGGGACAGGGAGAGGGAGGCGGAGAGAGGCAGAAGAAGAAAGAGGAAGAGGAGAAAGAGGTGGAGGAGGATTAACAGAAAGAAGAAAAGACCCTGGGGACCCAGAATTTGGAGAAGGGACCCCTCCACCTTCTAAGGAAGGTTGAGAACCCCCCAGGTTGGCTTGAAGACTCCCACTCTAACTGAGCTTTAGGTCGGTTATAGTAAAACACAGGCTCCTGCTCCTTTTCTGTGAAGGAGCAAAGGTCCAGCTTCTGTTGCTGGAACACTGGTCCCATGTGCCTGAGCCCGTAGAGAACGAGACATGTTTCCCTGATTAGATAGGATGGCGATGGAGGATTGAGCTGTGTGTCCCCATAGCCCACGCCTGGAATGTGGGGGGACCTCGGGCCCTCAGGAGAGGCTGGCCTGGCAGACTTCCCCTGCATGTCCACCACCTTCCCTGAATGGCCCGCTCGGAGCCTGCCACACCGACAGGGGGTGCAGCTGGCAGTCTTGTGGCCAGCGTGGCTACAATGTGGGTATTGAGGGACTGTCCAGAAGGCAGGACTATGGCTCAGAGCAGGTTGTCACAGCAAGACAAATGGGACCCTGCAGAGGCCGCCTGCCCTCCCATTAGGAGGCCTTATTGAAACACTGCTCTCTGACTTCATGGGACAGGCACAGAGATGGCTTCCAGCTGTGCAGACCCCAGCCTCAGGGAGCTCAGACACACTTCTCCAGCAGAGAGCTGAGCTGAGAGGCAGGCCTGAGGCCAGGGCCAAGGCCAAGAGCTCTGTTTGCACGGACCTGGCTGGCTATCTCTCCTTTGGCTCCAAATCTGCCCGACACTCCCTCCTCAGCGCCAGATGTGGGCCACGGGGGAGGGAGAAGACAGGATACTGAATGTGGCATTCAGTATCCACATGGCCAAGTGGGATAACACCAGGCTGTGGGGAGAGGTAGCAGTCTCTCCTCTTCAAACCTGCAAGGGCTCTCCATGCCCAGCGCAGGAAGGCTTCCCCACTGAACTCTTCTGGAGCATCAAGGTCCCCAGATGCTTCAAAACCGTAGTGTTACAGAGTTCACCGAGGCTGGACTTCTAGGACCTGTGCTCCCAGGGCCCTCCTGGGTCGATTCCATCGGCTGTCACAGAGGAAAACATTTGAACTTTGTTCCAGGTGGGGCCAAGCTCAAGTTCTGCTTCTGCTGCTTTGTATATTCCTGGCTCAGGGCAGTCACTTGGGCTTTCTGTGCCTCAGTTTCCCCATCTGTCAAGTGAGCCTGCACTGCAGAGCTTAGCAGATTCTAGGGACTGGCACAGCAGCACAGACCCTGTGTGACCAGGGGTCTGTGGCGCAGAGATGCTCATAGGTCGTGGTGTGGCTGGTATTTGCTGCCTCCAGTCAGGCTCTGCTGCAGTGATTTGGGTACAGATAACAGAAGCTGACTCTAGGTGATTAGAGACAAAAGGAGGATTTGAGGAAAAGATTCTGGGGCATCTACAGAATTGAAGGAGGAGACAAACCTCCAGGCCTAAGCTTCAGAGACCTCAGAAAAAGGAACTGGCAGAACATCTCCCTCAGTTTCAGTTTCCGTGTACCTCAACTCCAAATAGCCAATGTTATCTGTGGCTGTCATTTTAATTCCAGATTCCCAGAGGGCAGACTGTGATTGGTCCAGCTGGGGTCACGTGTCCTTCTCTGGTCCAATCAGGTTTGGCAGGGCTGTGAGAGGCCCAGGTTCCTGCTCTGGGAGCTCTGCAGAGACAGGAAAGATGTCTCATAACTGATGGCTAGTTTGTCTTACCTCCCTGAGTCTATTGTCCACTTCTGGAAGATAAAAGCCGTGGTTGAACCTTTTATATTCTTAAATACCTCTTCAAGAGCAAAGTGAGCTGTTCCAACCCCAAAATACATGCCACAGGCGCCTTAGAGATTTGGGGAGGTGATAAAGAGCATTTCTTTCTCTGTTTCCGTAACCGCAAAAGCCTGGAACAGAAAGGTTGGTAGAGACGGAGCAATGTACCCGGTTTCATAGACTGAGCAGTCAAAACATTCATCTTCCCAGTCCTGAGAACGCCTGTGAAAAATCAGAACGTGGAACCTGTAGACACATCCAGACGGGCATGTGCACGGAGGAAGGGAATCACACTTATTATTTGAACATATGCCACTTGGAAATGTTCTTTAGTATTAATAATAATTAATAAATAAATGGTTCAGAGAGTTGTAATTTTCTCTTGCTGTCAAAATTAGCATATTTTTCCCAGTTCCCCTAAATTGCTACCTTTTTGGATAATGTGTATGTAATTACGGAACGCTCGTGATCTACCCCAACTCACTCTTTGTTAGCCAGGCTGACTTTGCCTGCTTGCTGTCAGATGAAGGGGAGAGTTTTTAAAGAACTGTTATGATTGATGTAATTAAACCAAGATGAGGCCTCCGTTTTTCCCCTTCTTTTCTCTCCGTCTTCCCCTCCCCACCGCAGCAGAATCAGAGAGAGAGGGAGAGAGAGATTATTAGTTGCTTCCGGTTTGTTGGAGCAGCTTTACCAGAAGGCGCCATATCTGCATTTTACGCGGAGAACTTAATAAAACACCCGAAGCAAACTTGGGGCAGCATTGTTCTCGGCAATTACTGGAGCGGCCTGGTTTCTCCTCGTTAATTGCTGCGAGCAGGAAGCTTTACTCAGAGCGCAGCGTACCCAAGCATAGATGGAGTTTAATGAATCATACTAACTCTGCACTCCAAGCAATTAGGTAAATCTAGCTGTTAGTTAGTGAGGCATAAAATAAATTTAATCTCTCTTCTAAAAAATCAATTATAGTGCTGTAATGTATAATTCAATTTGGGTCATGCTACATAAATTTTCTGTTTTTAGTATGTTTTTAAACTGGTTGTTATTAGATTTTGCAGGCAGTGTGTGTACGTGTGTGTGTGTGTGTGTGTGTGTGTGTGTGCTAATTGCGGAATGAGAGACGGGGACAACTCTGAGCAAATCTGGATGTACAAGAGACGGTGCCACCAAGGGTCTCTGTCCACCTGGTCCCATAGGTGTCCCTGGAGCACCTACTGTGTGCGCTGTGTTAAGGCAAGGCAGCGGAGAAGGCGCAAGAGGCGTCTACCTTCCAGGAACTTCCTGTCTAACTGACAGTACAAGACCAAACCAAATACAAACTTAGGAGAAAAGTAGCAAAACTGGAGGGAGGAGACACACACAATTAAGGGGTGTTGGAGAAATAATGTGAAGTTTCAACTCCTGGACTCTATTTTAAACTCTTGCTACTGGCTAGTGGCATGACCTCAGGCAAATAGCAATCTCTGTCTTAACCACTTTCCTCCTTGCTGGGACAAAGTACCCAATGTCCACAACTTAAGGAAGGCGAGGTTTGTTTTGGCTCATGCTATAGTCTACGTTAGGCTGGCTTCAAGGCAGGATGGTGCCGCTGCGGGCACAGCAGAGAAGAGCTGCTCAGGGCATGGAGCGCAGGAAGCAGAGCGTGTCAAGGGAGGAGCTGGGGAGGGGAATAGGCCTTTCCTCTGTGCTCTGCCTCTTCCAGCCAGGCCCCACCTCCTGACACTAAGTAGGTTAGAAACCTTTCTAATCCAGTTACCTTCCACAAGCCCTGCCTATGAGCACATGAGGCTTTCAGGGCACTTCTAGATATAAACCATAACCCCAGGCCCCAGTTTCCCCATGTGTAAAGTGCGCACACCAGCCTCTTTCTCCCAAGGCTTTGAGATAGGTCCACGGAACAGTGGTCAAGGTCCGCATTCTCTGTGTAGCATCTTCAGTCTGTAGCCTGGATGGGGAGAAGCAGGCATGGTGGGCCTCCCAGCTCGGAGGCCCTGGAGAGTGGGAGCTGTGTCTTCCTCTCTGTGGCTTTGTCCTTGGCGCCGGGCTCTGGCTCGCACCCTCCTCCCCACTTCTGCCTGCCCATTCGATTCCGTTAATGGAATTCTTAGGAAAAATTACACACCGTTACATTTCCCTGCTAATCTCCCAGCAACAGCCATGGTCCCGAACATTATTAAAATAGTTAAGACTCCATCCTAGCTGTCTCTTTTCAATTTTCTTGCTTCCGGGGAGTGCTCAGCAAAGCGGTGAGCAGCTTACCTACTGAACCCGCCTTCATGGGGAGGTAAGCCAGCAGCCACCTCCAGGGGGGCCCCCTCCCAGGACAACTGGGGCCAGTGGGCGTGCGCTCTGGAGAGGCCCTGGAGAGTGGGTGGAAGCTTGGGGATGACGGAGACCTAACGTTCTCAAACTGGGCTCTGCCAGTCTGCTGAGTGGCTCTGGGCAGATCCTGCTCCCCCGCTGCCCACCGGTTCCCTTCTGCTCTGCGGCTCTCTCTGCGTGTGTTCTTTGTGACTTCAAGAACATACTTGCCACTGGCTGGGTTGGAAAATGGAAGTTCTGGGGTGTGCACGGTGTTGCTGCCTAATAAGCCGTGAGCTTCTGCACGCTATCAGTTGACTCACTTTGCACAGCCTGTGGGTCATTAAAAAAAAAAAAAAAAAAGGAATCTAAACTCATGCGAACACAGTAGCTTCCACAAAATGATTCCCATCACAAAATAAGCCTTTAATTAGCAGCACGTCTCACCCAGCTGAAGCACAACTTTCACAGACGTATACCCAGTGATGCTAATTATGAAATGAATTTGCACATGCATGATTTATGGGCCTTTGACTTTAAAGAGAGAAAAAAAGCGGCTGCCTACTTTATTTATGCTCACTGCCCTCTGAGTGAATTCGCCAGAGAAAGAGACCGTGGATAGTTCTAGTGTTTCTTAGAAGCTTAACGTCCCTTTCAGTGACTCTTACATCAGTCAGCTAAATATTTATTGAATCCTCAGTTGCCCGGTGCAGAGCTGGGACTGGTGGGGGGGTCAGGGGTGGGTAGAGCTGTGTTGCTGCGTTTAGATAAATGACGCATCCCGGAGGGCCTCGCAGAGACAGGGCCTACCTTCCTGACTCTGCAAACAGGGAGACTGAGGGCGGAATGCAGCCTGACCGCCCGGAACTGCAGTCATTGGGTTTGTCCTGATGCCTGGGCAGCTGCTTCCGTCATACAGCGAGTGGCAAAGGTGGGCCTTGGGCAGGCTCCCCTGCAGCCTGGAAGCATGAGGCCTGCAGTGGAGCAGGACAGACAGGGTGTGAGAATGTGTGTGCATGTGTGCTCACAGGTGTGCACGCTCATACACACACACACACACACACACACACACACACACACGACGTGTGCTTCGTGTGCTCACACCTGACAGACTGTAAAATAACAAGGTGAGCAGACTATCAGAGCAATGCAGGCTCTCCTGGGAAAGGCAGCCCTGGGTCTGACCCAGGGCCTCTGACTGAGAGAATCGGGGCTTCTGCCGGGCTCAGCGTGGGCCCGGAGCCGGAGGAAGGTTCATATCGCTGGGCATTGGCCCGTGCATGTCGCTCGCCCTTGGCTCCTGTCTTGCTGCCCAGCCAGACCCTGTAGTGGGGCTCCCGGCTGCAAAGTCAGTGAGAGACAGGCACAGCTCTTGGCTTTTAGAGCCTCAGAAGCCATGAATCATGAGTTTGGTGGGGAAAGGGTAGACAGGACCAGGCAGTCTGCCCCTGCACCTCCCAGACTACAGCCTGGCAGCCTGCCCATGGTGGGGAGGGGGGCTGGGCAGAGGCGCTGGCCTGGGGCTGAATCCCACACCATGACTGTCACCATCATCCACGTTGCATCATGGGGTGGGGGTGGGGCAGGAAAACCCGACCTGGCTGCGATCACTGGAACCGTGGAGGCTCAGAGCTGAGCCGCTAACACTTCTGCCAGGGTCCGCTCTACTTAGGGAAACTGAGTCAAGGGCAATGAGAAGAGAGGCAAGCGCTTGAGCCTGAGCCCTAAAAGGGCCACCCCCACCCCAAGTCTGCTTGAAAGTCAGGGAGGAGAGGTGGATTGCAGCGGTCTAGATGCCTAAGGAGGCTCCGGGCCTCCATCCCCGGCTGGAAAGAATGGAAAGGTCCAGGGCTCTGGACATTCCAGGGCACAGGGCACCCAACTTCTAGTGGTTCAAATGCATGGGGGCTTCCTCCCCTCCCTGAGTCTGTGCCACTCCTGCGAGCCCTGGAGAGCACAGGGGGCGGCTGCTGGTGGCCCCGCCCTCATGCTGGCCCGGATGTCACCTGTCACCACTGCCCTGAGCTCCTCCTCCCGTGTCCAGGGCCTTTCCCTGCTTCTGCCTTTGTCAATCTGGCCGTTTCTTTTTCTTTTCTTTTCTTGCAACTCACAATTTTTTCATTATCTACATTTTTCTTCTGCTTTCAAATATTAGGAAGGCGTAAGAAAATGTTTCAACCATCACAAAAACATGAGCGGTCCTTAGGGTTGCGACCCTTTCAAAATATCCAAAGTTAATGGGCCTGCTGTGCTTAAGTTGAGGCATACAGTCAGCACATAAATAAATAAAAATAAGTATATATTTTGAAATGAAAGGATAACTGTATTACATCCAATATTTTGTGGTATTTCCCCCAATAAACACCATCTTCGCCTCTTTTTTGCCACTGAGTGAAAGATACCATATTCTTTTTCACAACTCTGTAATACTCTATTTCGTTAACAAATTCCCCATCAATCAATACTTAGGAGTTGTCCGATTTTCCACAGTCGCAAATGATACCACAACAATATGTCTGCACAGATACGGTGGTGCCCTCGGATGGCTGCTGGATGTAGAGTTGCTGGGTGAAAGGCGTGAATATTTTACAGTTATCCTCTTTGGCCAGTGTGGCCCTCAAAATAGATTTGGACTCACTTATTGGCCCCCTACCCCAGTGTTTTATGAGTCTGTTAACTCTTTGCTAGGCACACTGATGAAAGCATCTTTTTACTGCTTCCTTTTTCTTTTCTGTAGCTATTGATAAGGTTGATCAGCTTGGGGCTGTTCTCTGAAGGGTCATACAATAACCTCTGCCCATTCCTTGTCCCCTAGATAAACAATGAAGCATTTACACAGTGTCTTAGTCTGTTTTCTGTTGCCCTAACATCACACTTGGGGCTGGCAGTGTGTAAAGAAAATAGGGTAGGGTTGCTCATGGTGCCGAGGCTGGGAGGTTCAAAATGGGGCAATCACATCTGGCAGGCAGGCCCCAGGGCCAGTGCTGGAATTAGAGGAGGGGACTGGATGCTCTGGAAGGACAGGGAAGGGAAAGGAGAGGGAGGAGAGGGAGAAGGGGAGTGGCTGGAGACTGGCCTCAGAGTCACAGAATGGCTCACCTGGCCCTTCCACCATGCTGTGGGCCTCTGGGCACCTCACTTTCTGGCTGGAGAATGTGAGTGCTGATTTTAGGGGATAGTTAGTGTTTGTAGCAGTTGAGGGGCCTAAATGAGATACCATGTGTCCCTGGTATAGCACTGTTGCTGAGGACAAGGCACCACTGTGCACAGTAGGCAGCTACTTCCCCACCCCAGGCATAAACCAGGCAGGCATGTTCTTGACCTCAGGGCCTTTGCACTGGCTGTTTGCTCTACCTACAACCCTTTTCTTCCAAATAGGGGTGTTACTTCTTTCTCTTTGGTCTTTCCTCAGTAAGTGTGTCCTGGGCACACTAATACTACATGGACACACGTACTTTATTTTCCTTTTATCCTTTCTCACCACTAGAGACACTAACAACTTATTTGTTGCTATCTGTCCGTCAGTCTTCCTATGTTATAATAAATACCCTTATCAGTAAACTTGGTGGCACAGGCCTACAACACTAGCATTCGGGAGGCTGAGAAAGGAGGATCATTTCGAGTTCAAGACCAGCCTGGGCTACCAAATGAGCTCAAGACCACCCCAAACTGTCTCAAAAAGATAATAAATAAATACCTTTATCATCTATTGCCATGTAGCATACTACCTAAGGGTTTAGTAGCCTAAAACAACCATGAGGCAAGGTTCTGCTAGTGGCTCTTCTGTTGAGCACCTGGCACATAGCAGATGCTCAATAAATCAATGCCAAATCAATCAGTGCCATTTTTATTGTCCATGCCAAGCCTACCTCTGCCTGGAAGCCCTCAACACCAACCCCAGAACACCCCTCTGGGCTGTGCGCACCTCTCTCCTCTGTGGAACACCCTAGAAACAAGATCTGGAACTCCCTGATCATCCTGTCATAAAGATGAGTCAAACAGTGCAGAGTTCCTAACTCCGGGCCAGATGCACTTTAGATGCCAGATTCATACATTCATAACTATCATTAAGATAGATGCTGCTATCCCACTTGACAAATGAGGAAACTGAGGCCCAGATAAATTAAATCACAGGTCACACAGCTAGTCCCAACCCACCCTGGTGCCCCCGTACAAACTGGTACCCGGTGGCAGACTGTCCTAACCTCACACAACGCACGTGAACCGCGCCACCTGAGGCTCCCTCTGGAAGTGCTGGGCCTCCAAAGCTAAACCCCTGGTGCTGCTTTTTCTTTTCCCTCCCTCAGAGACCGTAGTTCCCTACCGCCCAGAAACTCTGTCAAGGGAGCCAGGTTTAATATTCATGAACCAGCCAGGCATGAGTGATTAGCTGCCGCCATGTTGAAGGAGGAGGAATAATTGAATAAGCTATTTACATAACAAGCTAATGCTATAGCCTGCAGGGCTCCTCGGCAGTCCCCCACCTCCACCCCTCCCCCATTCTCCCCGGCTTGCCCACCTTAGGCTCCTGCCCACCTTGAATGCCCTCGGAGGGGCCATGACTTTATGCCTTTCAGGAACTGGGGCTGTGTCTGCAATGTAGTTAACATTATGAGCAGGTGAAGAAAATAACTGTGCCTGAGAGAGGACACAATGGCGGATTAGTAGCCTGAACAGGGTCCTGGACGCTAAACACACTAACAAACCCCTTCTGCAGACGCAGAGCTGTGGCCGCGCTCGCCACAAACTCTCAGGAGACCTTGGCCGCATCCCACCTCATTCCTGGGGGGTCTCCTTTTGCACCCCACGCAGGCCCCTGTGTGGCCCTCTGCAGCCTATGACATCCCAGGCACCTGATTAATGACAGCAGGCCAGGAGAGGAGTGGGCACTCTGCCGCGATGCAGAATCCCTCTGTTGCTGCGAAACGGAGCTGTCACAGCTCACAAGCCTTCCTGGGGCTGCCTTCGGGGTCACCCCTGGTTAGAGCTCACTAGGGCTCTGAACTAGAAGTTATTAGCTCGTAATCACCTTGTTCATGGCTGGTTGGGAGGTGCACAGCACGTCTGACCCCAGGCAAGGGGACAGCAGCCAAGTCCTCTGGCTGCACTTCAAAGGGCTCAGCAATCTCTCCCTGCAGATAAACTACAACTGCGGGCTGGGGGTTTCCAGGGCGGGCAGGAGGCACTAATGGAAGAGGTGCCAGCCTCACCGTGTCACAGCCGGGGCACTGGAGCCAGTCATGTTCATGCTCTGGAACAATGGATGGTGCCCTGCAAGGGCCAAAACACCCACATTCCCCTGGCCCAGAATGCAGAGAGGCAGGCCTGGGAGAGCTGTACCTTGATCATTTACGTGACCTCTCTGAGCTACAGGTTCCTGCTCTATACAAGGGGCAGGATGACAGCTGCTATGTGTCATGTGATCAAAAGTGAATCTACCCCACCCCACACACCAGGGTTCTCTGCTGGAAGGACTAATTAGGAACATTGCTGTGTCCCGCTCTTGGATGACTTACCCTACTGAGAAAGTGTGGGTGACTTTCCTGGCTCTGAGCTTCCAGTTTCTCCATGGTAACAAAGAATCATGAGCCCCACTTGGGCCTGCTGGGAGGATTAAATGACAGGCACTGGCCAATGGGGCCTGGCCTCAGTGTGGCCACTAGAAGGCACAGCTTTGGGCAGGGAGGACCTGCCGCACATCCTGGAGAAAGGACCCAGGGAATACTACAGCTTCACGTGGCCACAGATCTGGCATCCTCAAGGCTAAGGCAGGACTTCTGTGTGCCCAAGAAGGGTACAACTGACCACTTAAGTAAGTGGGGCAGGCACTTAAAGGGAAGGGGACCCACATTGCCTGATAGGCTAGCAGCATCGGGGTGAGCAGCTGTCAGCACATCCAAGCCTGGATGGCCTTTTGGGCCACAGAATCACTGGTGTTTGAAGTATCTGGGCCCTGGGCCTATGTCTGAGGCCATGCAGAGGGAAAGAGATGGCCCCATCCTCAGGGAGGCTGTGGTCTGAGGGGAAACCAACCTTCATGGCCCAGGACTGCTTGCATCCCGGAGTCCGCCTCCTAACCTCCTTTCAGCAGCAAGCAGCCTCCTGAACATGGCCCCAGATCAGAGGCTGTAACGGGGTTCAGGGGAAAAGACTTCCCTCTTCATGGCCTCAGGGGGTCCTGCCTGTGGCGGACAGCCTGTTCATGAGGGTCCCTGATGATCCCTGAGGGTGCTCGCAGTGCGGGGGACCTTAAGCCAGTCAAGGAGGGCCTTCATGACAAGGAGCAGAACTAGACAGTGGTGAGGTAAGTGAGGCACTGGCTTCAGAGGGCAAAATCTAAGGGTGCCCCAGTTCAGCAACCAGGGTAATCCACGTCCCGAAGGCCAATGTATTGGAAAAAACTCCTATGTTTTTTTAATTTATAAATGCAGTGCTTGAAAGATTATTTAGGATGATGAACACATTTTGGGGGGAGCCTCCTAGATACCCCCAGGTGGAGGCTGTGTCATCGTGGCCCAGGTGGCTGGAACAGAGAAACCATAGAGGGGGTGGCTTTGGGCTCTGGTTTTGAGGGAGCACCAGGGGGAAGGAGGGCTCCCCTGAGAATCCAGCCTGGAGGGTGCGTAGCGGAGCCTGGTTCCTAATGCCTGGGAGACCCCTTGCCCTGGGGCGCCAGCAGGGTTAGGGGAACACAGGGAGGGAACCGGAGACCCTGTCCCAAACCTTGGAGCTCAGCAGACCAAAGGGGAAGCCAGCGTCCATCCTGAGATGGGGACCACTCACTGCCATCCGCAAGGGGCTCCCCACATGGGGCTCTTAGAAAGCTGGGGTCCAGAATACCCTCACTTTCCCCTCCTACCCCTGTCCTGCTCCCTGCTGAGCCGAGGCCACCCCAGGCCAGGTACCAGAGCTGGGGGAGGTGGGCAGAGAAGGCAGGAAGGGCAGTAAGCGGAAAGAGCCACTTCCTGTGTCCATGTGCCCTCTAGTTCTCCCAGAGCTTGTGAGGACAGGCCTGGCGGCATCACTCCTCGGGTACAGATCAGGAAACTGAGGCTCGGCAGAGAGCAGGGGCCCGGGCAGTAGGGCAGAGCCAGGGTCTTCACCCAGCTGCCCCCCTTCCAAGACCCACTGCTTTCCGCTCTCTCACACTGCAGGGACTTAAACCTCTTCCCCTCCTGCCTGCCTGACCTCAAACTGTCACTTCTACCTTTTCTCACCCCTCTTAACTTTCCCGGAGCGAATATCATTATTAATATTATTTGCCTAATTAACACATTGGCTGAAAGACAGAAAACATGCAAACAGGTTTTGCCAAGGAAACTCTGATTACAACTGCAGCCTGTCTAATTAGATGGAGATCTCTTCATTACTTTCCCATTTTAAATTCGGTCTCCCTCCCCCCGCACGGTCTGCCTTCCTGGGAGGTGGCTGATGGCAGGGCTGACCCACCCAGGACTGAAGCCACCCCCTGTCGGCACTTGGCACTTAGGGAGCTGAGATCACCCCTGGGATGGGGAGTTGTGCCTGAGGTCTGCTTTGGGGAGGAGACTGAAAAGCCGTCTTCTAAAAAAAGTTCTTGTTCGTAACCAGACGCAGCAAACCAAAGCCAAATGCCAGGGTGTCTCGTTCAGACTCCAGGGATAGCAAAGGGCACTTGGGATGATGACAAGAATAGCTTTAGACAGCGATGCCGAGGATGTGCATGTCTCAGACCCTTCTCAGCACTTCCTCCTGCGATCACCATGGCAACCCCACAAAGGAAGTTATCATTTTGTGGATGAGGAAACCGGGACTCCAAGGAGGCAGAGGAGGAGCAGAGACTCAGACCCCCACGAACCCCAGCGCTCACGCTGCTCTCTCCCTCCCTGGGCCTCCCTGTGGGGGCCCCCCTGACCCTTCTTCATCTTCGTTTCCACGCCTCCCTCCCAGTCCCAGTTGTCCAGGCAGCACACGGTGCTGACTGAAGGGCAGGGTTAGGATGAGTCAGGACAGCCCAGAGATGTCCCAAGTTGGGGCAGAGGAGCTTTGGGACTGGCTCCTTCAAGGGCCTCAGAAAGGTCTGCAGGAGAGAGGGACTAAGATGCGGGTAGGGCTTAGGTGAAGAAGACGACTTTCGCCCCCCCCCCGTGAATCTGTGCCGTGCCAGGGAACTGCGCAAGATACTTTAAATGTGTACGCATGCCCCTGTCCTATAATCCGATGTATTATTTCTGCATTGTATGGATGAAGAAACCGAGGCCCAGAAAGGCTTAGAAATGTGGGCAAGATCACACAGCTAGGATGTGGCTGTGCTGTTTCCATGGAAACAGGAGGAGGCTTGCTTTGGTGACTCCAAGGATACCGAGGGCAGAGTGGGCGGGGGTGAGAGGGCTGTTCTTCCTACGCATGGGCCCAGGCCCAGCTCTCCCCGGGGTGGTTTGGGGCCTATTGGGCAATTTCAGCAGGAAGCCCAGGCCCTGCGGGAGCTTGATCAGAGGCGGGCAGACGCGCCTCATTAGAGAGCGCCAGCACGGGCTCTGTCACCATGGTAGCAAGCCCTCTTGCGGACCAGGTGGTTTTTATTACCGAACTTGGAAAACTTTACAGCGGCGGCGCCAACAATGAATCTTTATTCTGTTGTTAATAGCGTGTCTCTTATTAGCATGTATCTTTTCCCCTTCTTAATAACCTTTACATTTCCAAGCCGCATTTATAATTAAGTCATTAATCCCTTCCTGGAATTTCTTGTTTTTCTGAAGCAAACCAGAGCCCTCGTCTGGCCGGTGTGAATGGAAGGGCAGCCGCGCCACCAAGTTGCACTGACGATGTCATTCTCATTACTGGATCCCGACCTGGCAGCCTGCTAATAAGCTCGGAGCCAGGGACACCCCAGCTCTGAGGAGCTCAGAGCCTGCCCCAGGCCTTTCTGTGCCCTCTGTGACTTCCCTGCCAAGCAATTAGTCTGGGGGTGTCTGAGAGGTGGGGGAACAGGTTGCTGCAGGGGTCATGCTGGAGAGGAGCACAGGGTCAGTGTCTTGGTAACTTCCCTCAGTACTGGGGTAAAATACCTTTCACCCGCAATTTAAGGGAGACGAGGTTCGTTTGAGTTCACGTTTCAGTCTAGGATCGGCCGTTCCAAAGAAGAAATGGCATGGGGGGGGATGGGAGGGACAGGAAGCAGAGACAGTGAAGGGAAGCAGAGAAAGGTCAGGGAGGAGCTGGGGAGGGTGATAAATCTTTCCAAGCCACGCCCCCAGTGGCCCAGCTCTGCAGACCAGACCCCACCTCCTAGCACAAGGTATCAGCCCCCTAATCCGATCACCATCCAAAGCCCTGCCTATGAGTACACCGGGGTTTGGGGGACTCCTGGACATAAACTGTTAACAGTCAGATTCCTGCACCGCGGGGTCTGTGCAAGAAGCAATCCCAGGATCCAGAGTGCAGATCAAGTCTGCCTTCCTTGGGCTGGCACAAGGCTCCAGCCTTTATCATGGGGAAGAGAAAGCACTGTACTGTTTATTGGTCTTTGGGCCTCTGTGATATGCTGAACTGTATCCCCACCAAACTCACACGCTGACGCCCTAACACCCCCCCCCCCCGAGAACTCAGGATGTGACTTCTTGGAAACAGATCTTTATAGAGATGATTTAGGTAAAATGAAGTCATTAGGTTGGGCTCTAATCCAGTAAGACTGGTGTCTTTGTAAGAACAGAAAATTGGAACGTGGTCACAGACAGAGAGGGAAGGCAGTGTGAGACAGATAGCCATCTTCAAGCCACAGAGAGAGGGTTTAGATGAAGCCAGCCCCAGCAGGGCGTGGGAGAGTGCGCCTATAATCCCAGTGCCCTGGGGGCTGAGGTAGGAGGATCACATTTTCAAATGGAGCCTGGGCAATTTAGTGACTTAGCAAGCCCTTGTCTCAAATAAATAAATAAATAAAATAAGACTGGGGATGTAGCTCTACACAATGTTTCCAGGTTCAATCCAGAGCTACAAAAGGAAAGGAGCAGGCAGCCCTGCCTGACTACCATCTCCAGCTTTCAGAATGGCAGGGAAATGAATTTCTGCTGTTGAAACCACGTGATCCATGGCGCTCTGTCACACAGCCCTAGTGAGTGCATACAGCTCCTTCCTATAACGCCAGTGCATTCTGGTTCCCCGCTTACAGGCCTTCAGGGGGTCACGTGATGTGTCTTACTGCCCTGACGCCAGAGTGAGGCCCGCAGAGGTTTCTCCCATACATTTCCTTTCAGCCCAGGCCCCCAGGGCTGGCTCCTAGAGGCAGAGACATGGCCAGGGCACCAACCTAGAGGGGAGGGTGGAGCCCTGTTCCAGGAGCACCAGGTTCCTCATGCCACTGTAGGTCGGGTTGGGAAGCACATGGTAGCCGTGGACACTGGTGGGGCCCTAGTTTCAGTTCCGAGGGGTCAGGCAGAGGGACAGTGTCGAAGGAACGTGCAGGCGCTGTGTGGGTTTCACACTGAAGGTAGAGAACGTACTTGTTTTCTGGTCTGCAGGACAGGTGCTCACCTGGGTGCCAGGACACCTGTCTCACTGCCACTCATACAGTGCCAGTGTCCACCTGCATCTCTCTCTCCTGGAGCCTCAGCCATGGAGCTGCCTGGGGTCCCAAAGGACGGGGCGGGTGGTCATAGAACCCAGAGCCCCAGCCCTCTAGCCCCAAACTCCACGCAAAGCAGCATGGGCCAAGTGAACACCCGGAAGTGCACAAGATGACCATGCAGGCTCCAAAAGGTCTGAACCCTGACAGAGACATGACTTGGGCTCTCATTTCACTCTGGTCTACAGAGTAGCTGTGATTATTTTTATAGATGGTAAGCAGAGTGTATTCTGTTTGGGGTTTTTTTTGTTTCTACTCTATATTGTAAGCAAATCCGTGCTATTTTGATCTTCACAAGCATCATTCTTAGTAACTTCCCCACGGTCTAAGAGGATGTACTGTGTTAAGAGTTCCTCTGCTGCTGAACATGTAGTTTGTTTCCAGATTGCTGCTGTGACAAATGATGTACACAGAGCCAGACTCTACACTGGGTTATGACTAGATAAGCTGTGATTGAAATATACAGTAAATGATTGAATTGAAGTTTATTACAAGCCAGGCATGGTGGTGCAGGCCTATAATCTTAGCATTCAGGAGGCTGAGACAGGAGGATTGCCAATATTTCGAGACCAGCCCAGGCTACATAAGCAAGTTCAAAGCCAGCCTGCAATACATGGGGAGACCCTGTCTCCCTCCCCACCCCCCAAACAATTATTATAGTAAAAGATGCATTGTTCATTAATTCATTAATTGAGACAGGGCCTCGCTATGCAGTTCTGACTGGTCTTGAGCTCACTTTGTAGCCCAGGCTGGTCTCAAACTCACAAATATCCTCCTGCCGCAGCCTCCTGAGTGCTGGGATTACAGGCACACGCCGCCACACCTGGCTTCTTCTTGCCTCTTTTGGAAGCACTTCTGGAAGTCCTTTTTTGTACCTTTTCTGAGGTTTGATTTTTTTTTTAGAAACATGGGAAATACTGCTACTGAGAGTCACCCTAAAGAAAGGCAGACTCCTGAGAACGTGACGCTCTGTCCCAATCCACTTTATTCAGTGGACCTGGCAGCATGCAATGTCTGGATCTGCCCCAAAGTCAGAATGACCACAGAAGGTGAACGTTTTGAATTGATTTGGGAGGTACCATAGCACAACTAAAGCCACTTGAGGGGCTTCAAAAAGTGACAGGAATGACAGGATAAATGTGCTCAAGGTGAGGGGGAGTTTCCCAGGGGGATTCATGGTGATGCGTCCTACTGTAATAAAAAATTTTAAATGTAGTTAAACAATGTATTTTTGAATCATCCCTCATATGTCTTCAGAATAACAACAAGGAAGTTAAGAAGTTTAATCCAGGGGATTCACTTGCCAACCAGCTGACTTACAGAAACTGTCATGTCCCCCAGTGTTTGTGTGGGCAGACCCCAGATCCTTAACTCTAAGTGTTGTAGGGTTTGCGTGGCTGGACTACTTCCTTCTCCATAAGAGAGCTCAGTAGGGTTTTATAAAGAGTAAACGGAATTGACTCAAGACAGAATAACCATCACAGGATCAACTGCACTGGATTTCCAAATAAACCTTTAAACGTAAATATGGATCTAAAATAACCAATAGCTATAGCTAATGTGGGGATCTTGCAGGCTCACTTCCCAGGATCCACAAGGGAGAGGAGAAGCCCTTGCTTAGCTCAGGAAAGTAGGCTGTATTATTGCCCTGGGCCACCGTCTGTTGCCCAAAGGGGTCTAGCAGCCCTTCCCAGAAGACTGGTTTCCTTTCCAAATGGGACAATTCTTATGATTAATCATCTGGAATGATAAAAAGCAAAACTATCATGAGAGGAAGACAGGCTGAAAGACCAGGATCCATCTGTAATCAGATAGACTTGGATTTGCTCCTCAAGGACTTTGGGCAAACCACATCTCTCTGAGACTCTCTCTGATGTTTCTTTTTTAAAATCAAGAAGCCTATCCAACACTCTGGGGGAGGCCGAGGCAGGAGGATTGCAAGTTCTAGCCCCGCTTGGGCATTTTAGCAACTTAGCAAGACTATCTCAAAAAAATTATAAAAGGGCTGGCTCAGCATGAAGCCTTGGTTCAGTCCCCAGGACCATAAAACAAAACAAAACAAAAGAACAACAAAACCATCAAATGGTTTGGGCTAGCTCACAGACGTATTGTAAAATTTCAGTTCAAGGAGCAGTAAAATACTTGCCTATTCATTCAACAAAAAATTTATGAGCACTTGCTAGCTGCTAGATGTGATAACAGCAGGATGTTAAATCCAGTGTCTGTTCTCTTGGACAGAAGAGAATAGACCAGGTCATGTATAATCCAGGTGCTTTTCACTGCTAGGAGCACAAAATTTGACAAAAGTCAACACCAAACAACTTCAACAATCCAGGTATTTAGCACCTCACATAATACAGTCAAATATCTGACTAGCCAGCAGGTACTCAGTGCCATCAAGGCTAACTTTCCCCATCTTTCTGCTCTTCCAGCCTCAGAATACCAGTGTTCCAGCCTGGTGACCTCATGGTCACATGATGGCTGCTGATTCTCCATGCTGGCATCCTCACATGGCACCAATAAAAGGGTAGGAGAGCAAAAGATCCTTCCTGGTATTTATTCTTTTATTTTTCCATAAGGACATTCACATAACACAAAACAGACCATGTAAAGGTGACCATTCAGTGATTCAGTACGTTCGCAGTGTCGCAGTCACCATCTATAATCAGGTTTTTAAAACATTTTCATCACCCCAAAAGAAATCCCTAAACAACCTTTGCCAGAAACTCAGAAGACCTGCCTCAAGTCTCATCAATGCAAATCCAGTCACAAGCTCGCTTTTAAACTCCTCGTTAGCAAGGAGTATGGAATTATTATGAACAAACAAACGAATGAATGAATGAATGAATGCATAGGAAGAGTATGTAAGGCGTGCCCCAAGTATCCATCCTTCCCATGTTAAAGTTACATCAGAGGACAGAGCACACTCCAGCCTTTCTAACTTGCCAAACTGAAAAAAAAAATAAATAAAAACAAGCATAACCACAGTGGTCCCCCCATGCTTGGGCAATGCATGTCCGTCATCAAAGACAGCGTCCGCTGTCTCCCAGGTGGCAGAGGAGCAGGTATCTAGACCTGTAGCCCAGCCCGTCTCTCACCCACTTCTCACTCGCACCGTTTTCCTGATCTTTTTCCCTACCCCAAGCTGACTGCTCTTCTCTTCTTTTGAGAAAATGTTACTCAGAAATAGGAGGCCAGATGCATTTCTGAGACACCTGTTTGCAATCACATTTCCTTCAATGAAACTGCTTTAAGCTTGTTTTCAGGAGCTACCTAGAAAGCTATGAAGGAACAACTGCACACTGTATCCTGTAGGGGGCGCTCTCCTCTCCTCCTCAGGCACAGTGACCCTTACCTGTCTGGCAGCATCTCAGATGCAGGGAACATCCTGTCATCAGGTCGCTATGCCCAGGGTGAAAGGCTAACTAAATTGGCATTCTGCTCCCAGTGTCTCTGGGGGATCTGGCTGCCCCTGGTGACAGTGTGAGCCAGAGGTTCCTGTTTCAGGCAAACAAGAGTAAACTGGGAGAGACAGGGTTTGGAGACTTATGTCCCATTTCAGAGATTCTCATTTTCATTTGCTTAACTCATAGTGGTGGAGGCCATAGATGCACACAGACTGTGCTTGACACTAGGCTCGTAGCACTGCTGGAGCAACCAGCCCCCCAGGGACCAAACGGCTGTCCTAGTCAAATAGCCTCTCCAACATATAATTACACACTGTGGAAAATCTTTATGTTTGCAGTGGCTGACGGGCCCAGTCCATTACCTGGAAAAAGCAGCAGGAGCCATAACAGTCTTAGGTTAGGCAATTCCCATCATACCCGGAGTCCAGGTGAGGGTCACTCTGGTGAAGCTTTAATCCCAGCCAAGGCTGTCCCATAGGAAGTCCAGGCCTCCTGCTTCCTCACTTAATTTGGACATAGTCTCCTGCTCGTCTCTCATCTGCAAATCTCTCTTTGCATAGCTGGGTGCTCACATGCAAAAAACAACTGTAAGACAATGTGGAATCAAAGCCCCTGAGTCGGGGTCAATAAATTTTTCTTGGGTGACCAGATAGTAAACAGTGTCCACATGCTGTAGGCCACATGGCTTCTATTGCAATGGCTCATCTCTGCCATCACAACATGAAAACAGCTGGGGACAGTTTGTATACATAGCCGCCTGTCTCCTGTACAGTTTTACTGGGGGATGCCCCAGTTGGAATTTCATAGTTTTCACATCACAAATATTTCTTCTTCAACCACTGAAAAGCCAGCTAAAGGTCACACTGTTTGCTTGCAGGCCACACACAAATCAGAGGCAGTATGCCAAGATGCCGAAGAGTCCCGAAAGGCACTTGGGCAAATGATGGACATAATCCAAGAAATAAAAATCTTGGAGGATTTGAGCCATAACAAGCTTGGGGACTGGAAAGGAGCAGGTGTGAAGGAAGCAAGGCGTGAGCAGGTGGGATTTAAATGTGGGCAGGACTGCTGGGGAGGTGCCAGGTGGCAGTCCTAAGGGATGGCACCAGGAGAAGCTAGTCTAGCCCTAAGGAAACTGCCCCCAGCTCTATGCTGGGGCCCCTCCTAGCTCAACAGCCCAGCCACTCCTGGGTCCCTCCTGGCACCCAGCCCTGTGCCCGGCTCTCCTACCCAAAGGCACTTCCTCAGACTCATCCTCTGAGAATCCTGCCCAGCATAGCCTGGCTGTGACTTGGGATTCTGAGGCTCAGTGACGTATAAAGGGAGAGAGGCACAAGGGCCAGCTGTTTCATTTGCCAACTAAGGTCATTTTCCAAACCCAAGTATTCCTTTTATTCTGTAAATAAGGACATTTTCTTTTTGACCCCCCAAACATTAGAAGGATGTGACCTTGGGGTTGTCCTTGGTCACCTCTCATACCCAAATGCAACCTCCCAGCAGCCTCTGGGGGTCTGTGGGGCTGCATCCAGCTTTGCTCTGAATACTTTTTCAGGAAAAGAATGAGGTAGGAGAGCAAGTTAATATTTATGATGAGAAAACACAGCAAATCACATTTTTAAAAGCTGACAAAACCACACACATGACAAAATCCAGAAGAGCCCACAATATTGAATTGTGCTAATTCCCTGATGTGTCCTCAGAGATATTCTTTTTGTCCTATGTTTTTGACTACATATTTAGTGTTTCTCTTCCTTGTCAACAATTTTGGGCTTTTTTTTTTGGTGGGCAGAAGGAAGGACAGTTGTTCTTCCCCCTGACACTGCCCATGTAGGTTTTTTCCTTCATCAATGATCATTTGGGGAGGTTTCTTTAACTTTCTGTCTCATTGCCGTTGGTGATATAAATGTTACCACTGTCCCCAAATTCAGGAAAATATTTAATTTTCTTCTTATCCAACTGTCAGCGTGTTGCACATTGTAATGGCACCCACAGGATTATCAAGCATGTCTACAATCCGTAGACAGAATTTGGTTTTCTTAATAGTGTACAATGTTCATCTCACTCTCTTCTGCACCCTGCAGTTAAAATGGCTTTGTGGCATTCCTGGATGGAAGGACTGTGCTAGGGCATGCCTGCCACTGTGCTGGCATCCCTGTGCCCTCTGGCTGTGCCAGTCCCAGCTCTGCAGCTGACAACAGTCACCCAACCCCTGGAAGAAGAGACTCAAGATCCCCAAGGATGCAGCTAGGGTTCTAAGCCTAAGTCACCATCTCCTTCCACCTCCACCCTCAAATTCTGGAGATTGATTTCTAGGCTTGTTCTTTTCTCTAAAAAGTAATAACAAAATGTTCTCACTTGGGAGAAAGATGATTAAATTTTAAATTACACTGCTTGCCAGATAAGATTGAAATCTCTGGGTCCAGGCAGGCCAGAGACCTGTTTTGTACACAGGAAGCTACCAGCCACCGATTGGCCACATCACCGGGTGACTGAAACGAAGCAGCATGTTTAAAACCACATTAAGGGGTGGCAAATATGGTAATGAGGACATTTGTTATACTGCGAGGAGCTTTCTAGAACATGGAAACTGTCCACATGCCGATGACGACCGTGAAATCTGTGAGGGAAATGGAATCCACCCCACCCCCGCCCCCCTTCATCACGAAGGGTACAGGAAAGAGGTCTTCGGGAGGGAGGAGTCATGCAAAGTTATTAAACACTTTAATAATGTACAGAGTTGACGCTTCAGCATGGGTTTGAGGGGGCTTTGATCAAATCAGGCTCCAGGACAGGGCTGGCTTCCCCAGGGGGTACCCAGGGAGAACCACCGGGAGGGGAAGGCATGGCCCAGTCGGGCATCAGATTTCAAAGCGGTGCCTGGACCATTGTAGCTCTTGTTTTCTGAGTGGCTGGAAGGCAGGGCTCGGCTTTCTGCTTGTCATCTAGGCTTGCCCCCAAACTCAGACTGGAAGCAGGTGTGTGCATTTCTGCACGCATGCAGGGGCTTGGCCAAAACTGAATAATGGGTGTGAACTGTGAGAGTTAGGGACAGGCAGACTGGTGTGTCCATTTTGATGTCCCTGCCCATGCAGGCCGTGAACGCAAGAACGCTGCACTCAGAGTTGGGGAAAAGGGCATCTAATCACCCCAGCCACCCAGTTAAACATACTTAGTATCTTTGGGCCTCAGTTTCCCCACCTACAACCTTATATTTCTTCCTCCAGGAAACCATCTGATCGTCCATGTGTGTTAAGGTTCTCTGTTTCGTATCCCACACTGGTGCTATACAACATCAATCCCCTTGCCTTGATTTCCTTATTGTGCCTGCCCCCATAGCCCCAAGCTCCAACAGGCAGCATTCACGCAGGGGCAGCCTCAGTGGACCCCTACAGAATATTCAAGTGAGCCTGTGATCTCCAAAATCTACTCTTATTAGAGATTCAAATTTAGGCTGGAGTATGTGATAGTGTTATACTGAGTTAATAGAAGTACTACACCTTCAACACACTCCTTATCAGCACGAACACTGCTATGGCTTGGATCTAAAATGTACATCCAATGTCTCCTGTGTGTGGAAGGTGATTGGATCTCAGGGGCACTGTGCTTACCAGTGAATTCACCCATGGATGAGTTCATGGTTGATTATGCTGTTAGGAGGTGGGTCCTGGTTGGAGATGCATCACTGGGACATGACCTGGAAGGGTGTAGTCTTTGTCCCTGTTCTCTCCCTCTCTGTCTGCTTCCCAGCTGCATGAGTGGAGCACCCTTCCTTGGCCAGGCCCTTTCACCATACTGTTTCTGCCTTGGAGCCAGCTAACCATGGACTGGACCCCTGGAAACAGTGAGCCAAATAAGCCTCTCCTCTTTTAAGTTGTGGGTGTTGGTTTTCGGTTCCAGTAATGGGAGACAGACTCTAAGGCATCTTTTGTCACACCCCTGCCCTTTTTGTCAGGACCAGAGACCCCTAACTCTTCCAGGGCCTGGACTGAGCATGTAAATGGACATTCTCAACCCACAGCTTCAGCCTTCTCCTCCCATCCTGGCTCCACCCCACACTCATGCCTGTGGCTACTCTGACCTGCAGCCCACCCTCCTTTCCCCCTAACGATCACCTCCTGAGCTGCCCCTGGGCCTGGGCTGCACAGATGGGTGGTGTGGCCAGATCTGGGATGACTCAGAAGAGACGGGTTCATATCCTGGAAGTATCAGGAACATCGATCCAGGAATTCATGGAGCCCTGAGTTCCAGGATATAATCTAGAAGGAGGGAATCACTAGTTCAGGGTGAGTATTCCTCTTGTGCGCTCTAAACTCTTTACCCCTAGAGCGGAGCAAGGGCAGAGGTGGCCATGATACCCAAGTCTAAGGACGGTGAAGCCTCAGGCAAGGACAGCACTCCAGTCTGCCCTTCTCCACCAACACTTTGGTTAAGCATCACCCCCATAGAGCTTCTCTTTCCAAATGCAACTTTCCTGCTGCCCCACCCACCCATGCTAGCAAGGAAGAACTTCCATTACCAACCCACAGGAGAATGAAACGCCAGGCCCATCCCTTCTCTAGCACCAAGGGCGGAACTGGAGATCAGAGGCGGGATACAGGAGAAAGCATGCACTTTGCTTGGTATTGACCTTGGCTCTGAGCCGAGCCCCTCAGGAGTGACTGGGGCTGTGGAGCGGGGCAGGGCAGGGCAGGGCAGTGGCAGGTACCTGTGCACACAGCTAATGGACCAGCAGAGCATCTTTTGGTGGAAGCAGATTTGAGACTAGGTGAGAGCAGTGGCTTTGCAGCACCTTCAAACCCCAGTGCAGACTCCCGCCCTGCCTCCCACAGCCCACTGATCCGCAGGTTGCAAAGAAGCCTCTGTCTTCAATGTTACTGTGTATCCAGCCACATCTGTGCACGCCTAGACCTTGGCTGGGCACAGGGACAGCCCCAAAATGGCAGTAAATAGAGAAACACACAGGTATGAGCTTGAGGCCAACCCCTGTGCTCCTGTCCTGCTATCCAGTGCACTTTTTTTATTTTAGAAGCTTATGTTCCAAGCCACCCTGGCATTCACACATGTGGGACCCTAGGTTACCACCCAGCTTCCTGTCCTGAAGATAAAAGGCGATTTAAAGCTTCCCATAAAGTCCACTTAGGCTCTGGATCAAAGAGCTCCCTGGGACTGCTGCTGGAAACCTCAGTTCTTGGGCGTGGCCTCCCAAGCCAGGCAGACTGATACAGACGCAGGGAAGCCACAGACCTCCCTGTGCTCTTGCGGAGATGTAAGGGGTACTGTGCTCAGGGCCTTGTGCAGCACCCAGCTGGCAGCCTCGGCCCACTGCATGCCCATGAGAAGAGCAAGTCAGGAGGGGAGAGGCTCAGGAAGCCAGCACCCTGGTGGCGGAGAGCAAGGGCAGCCAGGCCAGCCCACAGTGAGGGGACATGGCACCACAAGGTCAGACAAGCTCTTCTGTGGCAAAGCACAGAACAGAACACCTGGGACCACATGGAGAAGCAAGTGCCTGCAGGTGGGGGGGTCAGGGCTTGATGAGGGTGGGGGTCTGGCCAGCTGCCATGCAGAGCAGCCCTTGAGAATCCCCTCAAGTTACAGAGAGGTGGGGCAAGAGGGCATGTGTGTGCTGGGCAGCAGGAGACGAACACAGAGACTCCATAAGGGTCCTTGCCAGACCTGGAGCCTGGAGACACCACAAACTGAAGAAAAAGCACAAATGCTTCCCCTTTATGGGCAGCTGCTGTTTGGGGGTGTTCAGGGCCTGCTTGCTCGGTGGAGTCTCCAAAATCAGCACACCGTTAGTGATTTTACCCTCTCTCTGATCTTTTCTTCCACCTTCTCTTTCCCCTGGAAAATAGGACCAAATCTGACAGGTGTGAGTGATGAGAGTCCTCTGTCCAACTCTGCAGCCCAAATCCGAGCCCATGAAGGCCAGCAGCACCTTGAGTGGAGGTAACCAGGGGTTTCCTTCGGAATAGCACCGGGAGCGAGTCAGGGGCGTAACGGCCACTCAGCAGAGCCGGAAGAATGGCATTCGAGAACAACATCCACATGAAACAGTTCACACTTGTAAAAATATATGGCCCTTGAGTCAAGACCCTTAAACGAACTGGAAATCGGCGTTGTGGTGCTCGCTCTCCATCCCCGGGCCGACGAGTATCCCCATTTGCCTGGGGAGGGGCCTCGGAGTACTCTTTATTCTTCCTATCTGGCCAGCAGTGACCTTCACAAGAGGCAAGAACAAAGCTGAGCAGATCCGAACGCCAGCCTGGCTGCTAGCACCACGGGGCCTTAGACGAGTCTTGTCTCAGATGCCCTCCTGTCTGAGAGAGAGGGAGGGCCAGGAAGAAATAGCCTGCAGGTAGCTCTGGGGCTGCTAGAGAATTAAGTGGGGTACAGTATGCCAGGCACCTGCTGAAGACCTGACGTGGAGACGATGCCCAGCGAGGTTAATTGGATGGAAAGGTAGCAGAGGAGGAAGAGGAGGGAGGCTGGGCCCCTGGGTGCCCTAACAGTGTCCCAGATCCTACCGGACTTAGCAGCTGCTGCCTGAAATTCCACCAAGAGAGCACCCTTCCTCTAGCCCCAAGCACTGATCCCAATTAAAATGCTAATTGCCTCCATGGGTTCTACTAGTGAATTTTTTTGTGCCAGCCTGTCATTGACCCCAGAGTGGGAATGAGGAACCTGAGAGGCTGGGGTCTCGGGGAGAGAGCAGAGGGGGTGGCCTGGGCCCAGACACACCGCTCTGTGCGAACTTCTCCCCGTCGTGCCCCCGGAAACACGCATCCTCCACACGCATTGGCCACTGTGGCTCTGCTCTTAATGCCTTGCCCTCCCCACCTCCAAGGCCCAGATCCAGGCTTCTCCCTCCCACTGCGATGCCTCGCCTCCCTCTCCCTTCTCCTGGATCCTCAGCCACGAGCTTTAGCAGTGGTGCAAGTTGAGGGGTGCGCGTGACCACAGAGGCCAGGGACACTCTGGGGTGTGCAGCAGGCCCCAGTCCCTGCAGGTATCCCCCAGGCAGTGGGCAGGGGGAATGTGGTCCTCGGTACGTCACAGGTGGTCTGCTGGCCACCATGGCAGTGTGACATCCAACAGCAGTGCTGAGCCTCGGATTTTCCCTCTCTAGCACGGAGGACTAGCGCCAGGAACAATGACGTACTGTACATCAAGGTACTGGCCTACATTAGGGTCTTCAAACATTAGCTGCATCCTTACCCGTTTTCCTCATCTTCTGTTGATTGTCTAATAACTGTGTGGAAGCCAAAGCATCCCTGCTCCCATTGTACAGATGGGTAAACTGAGGCCATGGCAGTAAGCAAACTTGTGCAAGCTTGAGTGGCAGGAAGAATATCCTGGTGCCTCAGCCAACCCTTCCCCAGCCACTACACCAGATCTCAGCTGCTACCCCTTGAGAGGAGCTGTCTGGGCCCAGTCACCCAGCTGCAGGGCATGTGTGTGTCAAGAAAGGAGAAGAAGCTGGAAGCGTACAAACCAACGGCCCTGGAGAGCAGGCTCTTCTGCGGGAATTAATTAAAACCGCAGCTTTCATTTCATGTCTCTAACAAGTTTCTCTGTGTCCCGCGGTTTTGCTGGAGTGGCGTTAATCTCGGTTTCCCTCTGCACTTCAGCTGTTGACACAGAGGCTCCCGAGAAAGTGGGCAGCTGTCACCTCCGAGGGCGCATGGATGGATGCAATGAGGTCAGCGCTGGAAGAGCTGGTGCTTTTCTTTAACCCAGTGGAAGCTGAGGCTGGAAGAGACTGGCTGGAGGCCACTTTGTGAACTACACGCGCAGACTGCCCGGGAACTGGCTCGGGCAGGTTCAACAAGGCCAAGGACTGAGGATCAGAATGCACAAGCCCTGAGCTCTTTTCCCTGCTGCAGCTCCTCCCAAGAGGCTGGGCTCCACGGGGCTGGGAATCCGAGCCTGTGTTCCCAGTGTGGCAGGGCTCCAGGAGGCTTCTGTGGACCCAGAGCTGCTCTCGGCCAAGTTTTAGAGGCCATATACCTTGTTAGCTAGAGATTTTCACCCTGGGTGCTAACAACATGGCAGGCTGGCCATGTCTTTATTTGGAGTCCTGTCCCATGCACTGTAGAATGTTTAGCAACTTCTGACTTCTGCGCTATAGAGACACCGCCTCCGTCCACCAGTCCTGACAGCCGAAAAACATCTCCAGACATTGGTAAATGTCCCCTGCGCTACAGGAAGTAAGGCGGTGTGTCCCAGTTTGAGAATCCATCCGACAACACATTTTGGGGGAGCTGACAGGGAGGTATGCCAGGCTCTGGGGGGGGCAGTGATGAGGAGATTGGAACACGGGCTAGGAGAGGGGAAGGGAGCAAAGGCGTTTTACAGCTACCCAGGCACAAGGAAGCAGACTGGCTCCCCTCAACGGGTCCCCTAGAGCCCCTCTGCAGTCAAAAGACCCATTAGAAGAGTCACCTGCACCAGGTGGACAAAGGAGGTGGATGGTCTCAAACCTGCACCAAGTGTCAGCCGTGGAGACTTTAATGGCTGCGTGCCTGAGCACATGTCCAACAGTGTACTTTTGCTGATTGACCAGTTCGTTCACGATGTTTCCAACCTAAGTCATGGCATGGAGCAGGCTGCCCCATGTTCATCCGTACCTAATTCCCAAGCCAAATACACTTGACTATTTTGGTCTAGATCACACTTGATCATCACAAACAACCACCAAATCCCTCTCCTCTCCTATTTACGGATGGAAGCAGCTGCTGTATTTGCATGGCTCCTTAATATAAACACGGCTCTGATTTCCTGACTTTCTTTGCGGAATTCCTCCAAGGCGCCCATGTTTATTTATGAAGCTGGTTTGGAAATAGAGCGGGCACTGCTGTCATTTCTGGGGGTTTAGTTGAGGCCAGCTAGGGAGTGCTGGCATTAGCTGGATGAAGGAGGGGTGAGAGGTCACACAGCAGGCCCCTATGCCAGGGGGACTTTCTGAGGCATCAAAACTGTCCCCACCTCCAGACAAAGTCCAGATGTCCATTTCCAAGTTCCCAGCATTACCTATGGTTGTTTCATTTTGCTTTGGCTACTAGGAAGCTCAGAGGTAAATCAGGTCTTATGGCAGGCTCTTGAAGGCTTCTTTCTCCAGTTCTCTAAATGGTTTAGGAAACCTCCCTGAGGCTTTGATTTGGGCTGCTTTATATATGTTTTAGCATTGTAAACTGCCTTGAATACATTTGGAGTGTAGATAGGGTATAGATCATGAACAAATGAACCCCAAAGGCACTAAGTATTTCCTCCCGCCTCCATTAAAATGCAGGTGTCATCTGTCTCTTTTGCTAGAGGATCCATTCTGAGCTGCTGAAACAATCCCCAGTGATGGAGAAACTTGGAGAGTTTGAGCCACAATGGACCACGGGCCTCAAGAAAGGAAGGAAGCAACGTTATTAACTCACCAAAGTCCTGCGCCTGTATTTACAACCCACAGATGTGGACAGTACGGTATAGAATAGAGGGAAAGTCCTTCTCCAGCACGACTAGAGCCCATGTCTTCTGGCAGCACCATAGAGGTGACAGCGGCCTTCTCAAACTGGAGTCTCAGTCTAAAGAGGCCTCCCCCTACTGGTGGGAATGTCAAAGGGAATCTTACTCAGTTGACGGCTTAGTTCACAAGAGAACCTCAAAAGAATGCTGGGATAGCTTGTGGCCAGCCTGTGTCACACGGGTCTTGGGTAGCCATGGGACAGAGCAGGCCGGCAGAAAACAGGCCTGGACAATTGAACCCAGCAGGAGAAAGCAGCAGCTTCTAAAGACTACATAGAATCAAGAGTCAAACCCAAAGATAGTAGCCATGGCTTCTCAGGTTGGGACATCTGGTCTACCTTCTGTATAATGCTTGGATTACTGAAGCAGCTTGGTCACAGGGAACTCATTAGTTACAAAGAGAGAGGCAGGAGCAGACAGGCCATGAATGTACTGACTCAGGGTCATAGAACCAGAGGTTTGCAGTGCAGGGAGGGAACATTTGGGCAGTGTAAGATTTTAGAACAGAGAGGGCCCTAGTCCCTCAGGCATCTTCAGGGACCTCATAGATCCCACAAGTTATGGCCAGAGCTGTTCAGAGACAGCTGGATGACCCCTGGCTAAGGCAGCCACGGTGAAGTTGGGCCACCTCTCTCAACATCATGCCTGGCCGGCCTGAAGAGCTGTAAGTGGGCTGCACTCAGGACTGCAGCCAGGAAGATCTTGAAATAAAGCTTCCAGGAAAACAAAGCTGTTTTTTGTCCTAGACGTCTCTGTGAGTGACGGAGCTGGAATTAGGCTTGGGCAGGAGCAGGCAGGGCCCTCTCTGGGTGGTTCTGCAGACTCCCTTGGGATAAACACTCCCACCAAGGTCAGTCCCCAGGAAGCAACTGGACTGTCTTCCTGCAAGCAGGTCTGGGCTGGCCCCGCTGGTCCTGGGGAGAGGCGGCACTGCCTCTTAGTCACTGCCCTGATTCCAACCTGCCCTGCTCCTTCCAGCCCTGATGTCGTCACCTGTGTGCCAAGGCTAAGAGCCGTCGCCTCCACAGGCTCACTGGGTCATGGGGTGAAACTGACTGTAAGAACTTTCTTACTTTCTGGAAAAATTCTTTGAAAGAAAGAGCTTTATCGCCAATCTTCTGAGGGACAATAGAGAAAATGCATCATGTTCAGGACCGACAGAGCGCTGAGGCCTGGGGAAAGCCCAAGCGTGTGACCTGGGAAAGCCCAGGTCTTGATTTCCCCACCTGTGAAACGGGAATCCCATTTTGCACCCCACAACCTCCCAGGAGTGTTGTGAAAACCAGGGGGATTAGAAAGGACACATTTTTGAGAGCTCACACACAGGATAAGGGGATGGTTGTGTTTTTATGACGGAAGCCACAGCAAAAAAGTGCCAACCCAGCCATCAAAGGGACAATTTCTGCCCCAGAAAACTAATCTCTAATTATTCCTTTCATTTCTAAAGAGACAGGGGCCCAGAAGAGCCACTGCTGCTCATCCTTCATGTGACTATTTAAGCCTGAGCCAGGAAGGGTAACAACTGTACATACAGGGCTGGAATTTGAATATCTAATTTGATGGGGCACACAAATTGGCAGTTATTCAAATGAGTGCATTTGCATATATAGGGTTTAAGGCTAAATGATAATTCCTTAATATGTTTTCCACAGTGCGGAGGAAGAACTTTAGATCTTTCTGCTTCTCTTCAAGGGTTTTAGGAAGGGATTGTAAAGGCAGTTGAGTGGAGCCCAGAAGTCACCCCAGTGTGCAGGGGAATGGGAATGCGGGGTGTACAGCCTGGGGACACTGGGGTAACTGAAGTGGCCTCATGCCTGCTGCCTGTTTTGTCCCCAGGTGCCTGTGCCCCACCAGGGACACCTTTGTCTCAGGGGGTGGCAGAGGCTCCAGGCTGCCTCCCCTCGGTCTCAGCAGACAGAATCTCACTGCAGGACCCCAGCCAACAACATTTCCTAGGAGTGCAGGTTCTCAGGCCCTCCCAGCCCCTCTGAATCTAATGAGCCTCCAGGGCCACTCACTCAGCTCAGGTGGGAACATTGCCCAGGTTGTCCCTGGCCCACAGCAGGGGTGGGAACCTGCTCCATGAGTATCAGGGCCAAGGTTACATTGCCCTCTGGGATTATTTCCCAAGGCCAATTCCAAGCATCATCCAGGGTCCTCAAGGGTGGCTTTGACTTCCAGTGGAGGAGGGAGGGTCCCCAGTTTCTTTCAGGAGGGGAGAAAGGAAACCTTGTCCCTCAGATACGTGGTCGCTGAGGTGCCGCAGGGCAGTGGGGACCCGCCTGGTCCTGATCCAGGCTGCCTTTACTCCTGGGCAGGGGTGGCCATTGAGTCCATGGATGGGGGCAGCATTGCTGTGGGGCCTGGGAGCTGCTGGAATTTCTCGGCAGCCTCTGTTGGACCCAGGCACTGTTTTCTCCACTCTCCATCACTCTGCAGAGTCCGCAAGGCTGCCCTGGGCCAGGGGCTTCCCCAGATGATGGGCACAGGTGTCTGGGGGAAGCTCGCTTGGCTGTGAGCTTCTCCAAGCAAGGGCTGGGGGCCAAGACAGGGGCAACAGTAAAGCTGGAGCTCATGGGTCCAGAAGTAGCGTGGCAGGAAGGACAACAGGTGAGGGCAGCTGGAGCCTCCATTTGACTAGAAAGCAAGTGAGACTCCAGAGGCAGCAGGGAGGGTCAAAAAGCTGCCAACCCGGCCCACAGGGGGGCTGTCAGGGGAGTCCAGGGAAGCGACAGCAGCCTGGACCAGGAGGTGTGGGATGGAGAGGACAGCACTATGTCATGGATGGGCCACCTGGCTGGGGAGCACCTTCGACAGTATGGAGAAAGGTGAGGATTTCTCCCAGATGTCAGCCCAGGAAGGATGGGGTGCAGGGGAGACCATGACTTCCTGGACTAGATTTGGGATAGAGTTAGTAGTTTCTAGGCTAACCATTTTCTGACTGCTTAAGGTGGCCCATGGTTTCAGTGGATACCCGGGTTCATTTTCGCTCTCTGTTCTATCCCTAAAGTGTGGCCCCATCCTCTTGTTAATAAGATGGCTGCTGAAACTCCAGCTATCATGCCTACCTCCACACAGAAAGATCCTAAGAGAAAATGAAAAAGAGAACAAGAAAGGAAGGAAGGAAAGTCACCCCTAAGCTGAATCAGGCCCTTTTCTGGCATTTGCCTTGAGGCCTCTCCCCAAAACTTCTACTTTTAGCTCCATTGGCCATCAGTGTCTGCAAGATGGGTTGGAACAGGCAGCATTCTAGTTTGGCACGTTGCTACGCCCCGAGTAGAGGAATGGAGGAATGGGTGGGAGTTAGGCAGTTAGAACCTTTCCGTACAGAAGGAGTAAATAGGGCAAATTAGCATATTTTTCATTAGCTTTTACTTTTTAAATATTAAAAAAATCATAAACATTAGCAAATGAGGTCAAGTTATTAAGAAAACCGCCAGCGTCCTAGGCAGACATCATTTAGATGCAAGGAGCAGAAACCTGCTTGACAGCTATAGGTAAGATGTGGAATCCACTGTGAGGTCAGAGGGAGCATCTCCGCCTGAGGCAGGGCACCAGGGTCCCTTCTGTCCCCAGTTCCTCTGGATTCCTCACTTTGCTTTGGGTTTCCCCCTCCCTTCCCTGCCTCCTCTCTTCGAGCCTTGGCTTTCTCTCCCTGGCTACAAAGCAGACAGTGGTCACCCTGCCCGGCCAGTTCAAGTCCCAGCAGGGAAGATCTCCAGGGCCAGGGCCCACCCCCAAACTCCCCAGGTGTCTTGCGCCTCCTGTGCTGCTAAAACAAAACAGCCAGCATTGGGTAATTTACAAACAACAGACATTTCTTCCAGAGGTGGACGCTGGGGAGTCCAAGATCATCGGATGCTAGGTTCAGTGCCTGAGGAGGGCCCGGTCTCTCCTTCCCTGGCAGAGGCACAAAGAGGACAGACACTGTGTGCTCACATGGCAGAAGGCACTAAAGGTGAGAAGAATAAAGGTCCAGCTGCCTCCCTCCAGCCCCAGTGCAGGTGAGGATCCACCCCACAAGGTGAGGTCCTCACGACCTAATGGGCCCACCTGGGCATACTTCCACAGGGGCAATTAAGTTTCAACACAGGAATTTGGGGATACATGGAGACCTCAGCAGCGGAGTAGAACATAAGGTCTCTCATTTCCTTCATCCAACCCCAGCCCTTCTTCCGAGTATGTGGGAAAAGCATCTCCAGCCCCTTCTGGTCTCTGGATGAGTTTGTTCTGTTGCAGAGCCATTCTGTTATTCTATACCAAATGACTCCACATACTCTTGACACGTTCCCACATTTATTTCCCTCTCCCAAAGACTGGAAAGGCAAAGTCAAGTAGCAATGTCTTTGGCCTTGGTGGTTCATAATCTTGGGCTACAAAAGACAGGCAAACCTGCCCTCTGGGAGGCTGAGGCAGGCGGATCACAGGTTTGAGCCTAGCTTGAACAAGTCAGCCAGACCTTGTCTTAAAATAAAAATTTAAAAAAGCACTAGTGCAAAGACCCAATCTCTAGTATTGCAAAGACCCAATCTCTAGTATTGCAAAGACCCAATCTCTAGTATTGCAATTAAATAAACAAATAACATTTTATAATATAATTAATTTCTAGTTTATTTTTCCAAGCAATTCAATTTGTTTTGTTTTGTTTTGTTTTGTTTTCTGAGGTAAGGTCTCATTATGTATTTCAGGGTGGCTTCGAACTCACTACGTAGCCCAGGATGGCCTCAAACTCAGGGCAATCCTCCTGCCTCAGCTTCCTTAATGCTGGGATTATAGACATGCACCACCATGCCAGGTACAATCCAATTTCTTTACAAAAGTTTCCGGATACGTGCTAATCCCTAATTACATGTTAGCTAGTTTTTCTACCTAGAAGCTTAACTGTGTTTACCTACCTATTTCACAGTGCCAAAGCCCTGCTAACAGTTTCGTGACCAGCACCAGCAGCTACCAAAGAGGCAAGGTCAGAATTCTCAGCCTCCCAGAAGTTGTACCATTGGTGCAAAACCTCACAAAAGGAACGGTGTTTCCTCCAGCATTAGTTACTTCAGCACACACAGCTGTGTGCATTAAAATAGTCATAATGTCCGGTGCTGGGGACGTTGCGGTACAACACGCAGGTCCATCCCATTGGATTGCCTGGAGAGAAATTTAACAATGCATTCTAAAGGCCCTGAGAATGCTCTCCCCCTTCAATCCTGGTAATTAATTCCAAGGAAATAACATCCCACCACCACCAAAGCAAAAGTCTTCTAAAAGTGTGTATTATACATAAGATTATTTCTAAAGGAGAGATCTGGAAACATAGTTACATCCTTTTCTGTTTAGGCCAGGCAGGAGGCCCGATTTCCCCTTCACCCCATGGAGCGTGAGTGCTCATGGAAGTGGTGTTGACTGCATGTCAGCTGCTGGCCTGGTGATTCTCCTCCCTGAGCTTGGTCCCCCTGGACACCACCTGGGAGGGCAGCATCGATCCCCTTACAGGTGCAGATTTGCTTTCTAAGTTACCTGGAGTGGCAAGATTGGTTTCCAGCCCAGTGTTTCTCAAAGAGCTGAGAAGCACTACATTACTCTTGGAAACTCTGCCCTTGGCATTGAGACATCCCATCTGGGGTTCTGCTCACTTTTGAAAGGAAAGAATATGATATCACTTGATACCTTACCAAAGGGTGCTTTACAAAGGGGGAAAAACATCCCAAGTTCAAACACACTGGGTTTTTTCCCTTTCTTCCCCCCTCCTTTCATTAAGCACTTTTTATTCTCTGAGAAGTTTGGGCTCATTAATTACAGCGGTGGTAATTATAACCCACTTGTACTGCTACAGAGCCCTTCTGAAGAGCTGAGAGCCCTTTAGAAGCAGGAGCTTATTAATCGTCCCAGCAGCTCTGCAGGTAGAAGGTGGCAGCTGTCCTCGGAGTCTGGGGATCGAAGCTGCCTGTACCGCAGTTTCAGGTGCTCTGTGCTGGGGCCCTGGCCTGCCTGGAGCCCAGTGCAGGGACAGTCATTTACCTGAGGCACTGGGCAGGGCCCCCTCTGGGTGCTGTCCTGCCTTCTTAGTGGCTTTGTTAATTATTACTTGGCATTCTTTGGAAGCGTGGTGGTCTCCCCTTCCACACTGGGAGCCCCTTCAGGAGGGAAGCACCTTCCCGTGCTTCTGGGAGCAGCATCCTCACGGTATACAGCAGGGGGTCAGGGAACGGTGGCCGAGGAGCTGCTGGCCTCCTGAGCAGTGGCTCCCGGGGAGCTCGGGCAGGAGGTGGTCAGGAGAACCCAGGAGGCCACAGCTACACTCCCTGTTCCCATCCCACCTCCCACGCCACGAACCCAGAGCCACATGGCAACACCTTCCGTCTTCTGGGCCATGGATTTCGTACCCTGGCTCCCTCTTCGGCTGCTCCTCACCCCTCCACCAGGGCCGCCCAGACAGTAAACCACGCACATCTCTCCAGCCCCCTCTGCCGTGAGATCCCCCACTACCTGGTCTTCAGCCCTAACAGTCCACTGAGGAGCTCACAGCACTCATGGTGTGATGTGTAAGGTGGTCCAGACTGAGGACTGAGGTCTAGGCTGGCACAGACCAGTGGGCCTCCACTTCCCTCCACATCCACATTTGCCCTTGTGTTTTTGATGGCGATGACACACTGGCTGTACAGTGTGTCATGGGACCTGGAAGGAAGAGCTCATTTCCTGGGACTGAATATACATTGCTGCCCGTATTAAGGTTCCCCAGAGGAACAGAATCAATCAATATAAAATACATGTTTGATTACACAAGGAGATTTATTAGACAGGTTTACAGGATCAGAGGCAGAAGAGTCACAGTGGCCATCTGTGTGTGGAATCAGAGGTGAAGAATCCAAAATGGCGGTCTGCATGCTGAAGAGCTGGAAGATCCAGAAGCAGACGAAGGCTGAAGGCCTGGAAGCTCACTGCAGAGTTGCTGGTGTGAGTCTGCAGGGGAAAACTGAAGAAACCTATAGACAAGCGTCCAAAGGCAAACACAGACTGGAGCTCTTCCCAAGCAGGGGAAGAGCTATAGTTTATAGCTATGTCTATCGTTTCCCTCTTTCCCTTTTTATTCTGTCCAGGCTACTGGGGTGTGGGTGGGGTCTTCCCCCTCAGTTTGTAAGGCTGCACATCAGACAGATATCCACTGACACACCCAGAACTCATTAATCTGCTAGGCTATTCTTATTCAAGGTTTTCAAATTGATTGTGATCTGCAGCTTAGAAACTACAAGCCTAAAGAGGGCCAGCACTGGGCATGAGTCAGTCCCCAGAATTACATTCAACCCAGTTTCCTAAGTTCTCCTTCTCTATCAGAAGACACTGAGAGTCCATGCCAATTGCTTTACTGAAATTATATCCATTACATTTATTGTGTTTCTCTGAAAACTCATCTGATAACCTCATCAAAGAGAGCTTTTATTCTGGTATAGGTTTATTTCATTTCATTTATTCTTTGAAAAATGATCATGGCCCCTGATGATCACCATTCTATTATCTGATTACTGATGAGTTTTAACTTTAATCACTTGTACTATAATCCCACCCTGAATTTAGATCAGTGTATGAGCCCATGAATACACAATATTGGTGTTTACTTTTTTTTTTGTCTTTATAGTCCTTCCAAGGTCACTGCTGGTTCTTTGGTGATCTTTTCAAGACTTCTCAGGATAGACTGGATCGGATTCAGAATAACTTGGTCATTGACCACCTGCCCTATTCCAGCTGCTCTGCCTGCCCATAACATTCTGCTTTCTGGCCTGAAACCTTCCTGGCCTGAGAAGAAACCAGCAGTGGAAACCATCTGTTTCTTTATCCTTAGATATCTGTGGGAGGCAGGAAGGGAAGAAGCCTTGAGAATTAGACAGATCCATGTTCAGATCTTAGCTCCACACCAGCCAGCTCTATAGCTTGAGGCAAATTTTTGAACCTTGCTAATCCTGGCTGTATTAGTTCCATAAAATGGGCAGAATTGGTTTAAGGTTAGGAATAATTCACTTGCTCAGTGAATGACAATGGTAATTACCATTATCTTCCCAAGTAGCTTGAATAACCACCACTTGGAGCCAAGAAGGACAACTTGTCTTTGAAATTTAACCATTCAATGATGCCTTGAGCCACTTGCTTCCCAGGACCACCTCGCCGCCTTGGGTCCTCTGTGGATGCATTCAGGGGACTTTGGGGCAAAGTGTAATTTCCTCTGAGTCACTTTGTGGCAGCTGTGCTCCTGATCCTTGACAGGAAATGCTGCAGTGGTCCTGGGTGCCTCCCTAAATCCCATCCTCTTTCTGTCCTCCATGGTGATGGCGCAGGCCACAGTTCACCCCACATCTTCTCACTCATGGACTTGGTGATATTATTGCTCACTACCTAGCCAAGCTCATTTACAGATGAAGAAACTAAGGCTCAGAGAAGGCATGTAACTTGACCAAAGTCCTCCAAACTGTTGGGAGTGGCTGGAGCTAGAAATTGGTTGGGTGTGTGAAGGTAAGACAAGGCCACAGTGCCTAAAACAGTTAAGCTACCTCAGTCTTGAGAAGAGCATCCTGCCTGGACAATTTCAGTCATTAATGCCTAGGCAGGCTTGTGTCTCATGATGCTAACTTTGCAAGAGTGTAAATGAACACCGTTACTGTTGTTCAGCCCTCTTGCCCATCAGGTAAAGAGGCCTCCACCTGACCCCAGTTTTCATCTCTTGTCTTTACTTTCTAAATCCACTCGCCGTTTCTTCCTGGGGACCACCGAGAGACCACCGAGTCCCTACACCAAACATTTGCCTACGGAGCGGGAGCTAGGGCTCAGGAATTCTGGGGCAGCATCTTCTCTGGAAGCTCTCCTAGTCCAACCTCCTTGCAGCTGACAGAGGGTTCTTCTTTAGCTTAAACTCTTGGTGCAAAGTGACACTGATTACTTGCCCCTGTTTCTCCTTCATGCCCACTGGTATGCTACTTGGTGCTGACCTGTGCAACAAAATCCTCTTTCTTCTGAGTGACCTTAGGAAATCACTGTCCCTCTATGGACCTCTGCACAGATAATGGAGAAGTTGTACACCTGCTATCTACAGTCACTTTCTACTGTGCTGGTCTCCACCTGTGGGGTAGGATGATCCTGGGTCTCACTCCAGCTGCAGTGACAGGTGCTCCCTTCCATTCATATCTGAACCTTCAAGGTCCAATCCCAGAGTCTGAGCGACACGGAGCAGATTTGGGACCTTCATGCAATGACGTGTGCCAAGCTTCCATTGCAGCAGCTACCCACGCCTCCCCCTGTACAGAGTTTAGGTGAGAAGACTGCAGGCCTGCTGGGGACTCTTGAATGCACACCCTCTCCCCAGGTCTCCAAATCCATCCAGGCTCCTCCTGGAGGCCTTTAAGGCCACTCTACAAACTAAAGGTCCCTTGGTATGGCCAGTCCCAGGCAGGGGCTGTTGAGAGTAGAGGCTGGAGGCTGCTCACACGCACTCTCCACTGCCTGCCACCTTCCTGCACCAGCATTGGAAAGGACCTGAGACAGCTCCTCCTCGGGGCCCAAGGGACTCCCTCTGACACAGCCACATCCAGCCCGGCTGTCCCATGGTCCCCCAGGGCCACGCCTGCAGAAGGATGATAAGGGAATCGGCTTCTCCAGCCACACCGGCAGCTCAGTCCAAAGATTCAGAATATTTAGCTGTGTTTACCCGCAATAATCAGCTTCTCAAAGACATGTCGCCGGGCAGCTCTTGCTACATTGATTATGCCGCCTCCTATTTTTGGCCCCCGGGGGCAAACAGTTCTGATTAATATTTCACAACACAGTTTTTTTTTCCATATTCCTTTCTCCGCGTTGTTGCTTTTCTCTTTTATTTTTTCCCCCTTCCTCCTGAGCCCCTGAGAGCCTGATAGAGAGACACGGAATATTTTACAGTCTCTTGCGCCTGCCTGCTCCAGTAATCAGCGGACTCAATCACACTTGCAGTGTTTTTATGAATTAATAACAGGCACTTTGGAGGGCTAGTGGGGGAGGCAGGAAATGCAATCTACGGCCGCTTAATGAGCGCCGTGGGGAGCAGCTACCTCTCCGCCTCCAGCCCTGCCGTGCTGGGCTCTAAATCATGGTTTCTGAGATTACCCGCTTCCACAGGGGCCTTGACAGCTTGCATGGGGCTCTGGAGTACACCTCTGTCCCTGCCAAACCCTCATAAGAAGTGGGATCTGGGAAAGGTAGTCTCAGTACAGCTCCATTTCAATGTGGAAAAAGAGAAAGGGACCCAGGCTCAGCTCCGCAAAGGGCCCTGCCCTTATGTACACTTGGCATCTGTCGAGGTGACAAATGGGGTGAAAAGACTGACAGCAGGTTAGGGAGGGTCAGGGTTCACCCAGGCCACCCCACTGGGAGCTCCACAGGCCCCCAGAGGGCCCTGCATGGGGATCTTACCGCCAAGGTGTCTAGAAATGTGTTTGGAGTACCCCATGGTCACTAGAGAGGTATGCCTCTTAATTCTCCACCAGCTCAGCTGTGTGCTGTGAGGCACCATGCTTTTGATCAGAGTTCCCACTCCATCAATACCTGACTCGCTCACACAGCACAAAGCTCAGGCCTTGAGTTAGAGAATCCCAAGTCCAGGCCACTGGCCATAACAGTGGAGGCCTCGGCAAGGCCAGGCGGCCACAAAGGATATTTCTTCTCCATTTCCTTGTGTCCTGGTAGCAAACGGTTCACGGCCAGGCTCTGATCCACCTGTCACATTGGAGCAATGCTGGTCCAGCCTCACCATCGTACTCTTCCTCTGCCAAGGGAAATACATTCACCAAGCCAGCCAGGGCCTGTGGCTCAGAGCAAAGCGGTGAGATTGCAATGGGCAAGTTGCGTTGGTGTGGGCCATGCATTGGATTTTGCTCCCTTTTTCTGTCCCTTTTGGCAAATATATATATATATATATATATATATATATATACACACACACACAAAAGAAGAAAAAAATATAGGTGCATTGATGGCACTGTTGTGAGCTCAAATAATCACTTTCCTGTAGAGGCAGCTCTTGAACTCAGCAAGCACCACCTGCCCAGCACAGGCAGAGATCAGTGCGTATCCGATCTCCCTCTTCAGAGATGCTGTGCAGCTCATGCCTTCAGAAACATCCCCCCACACACAGACACACACCCCACCGTGACCAGTGACTGGTCTCATACATACGTGGTGACTCTTCCTGGTTTCTATCTCATATGGCAATTTCCAGCACCTGTGCTTGGGAAGCACAGGATACTAGGGTTTCAAAGTGACCCGCTGTAGGACCTAGGAAGCCACCTCTTCCAGGCACCTTGAACAAGCAATGAGGACGTCATGGAGTCTCTGTCCATACCAGGCTCTGTGCCCACCTGTAAGCACCAAACAGAAGGGCACCTGTGTCTGCCTTCAGGACCCACAAATGCCAAGGGTTTCAGGAAAGTAAACACTGACCCATTGCTGATCTTGTGAGTCCCCTGTCCCTAGGAGTCAGCCAAGGGACAGGAAACAGAGATGATAATACTGGGGGGCAGGGCAGAAGAAAGAGAGAGACAGACAGACAGACAGATAGGTAATTCGACAGACAGAAAAACAACCCTCATGTAGTCCGCCCCGACGCAGAGGCAAGTGGAGAGCTGTGAAGGCAGAGAAAACTCAGCTGGGGTTCACGACCCGCCAGGGAAATGGGGTGAAGATGGGGTTGGGCTTGGGGTAGAACCCACAGGCCTTGCAACACCACCTTGCAGGTGGCTTAAGGTTCTTAAGGGTACAGTGCAATCACCAGGACCACAGAGAACTATAGATGCAAATCTGAAAACAGCGTGCCTGTGCGTGAGTGACCCTGCCGTCACAGGAAAGCTGCTTTTTGCCTGAATTCCTCCACTGACACAGGCTGCAGGGTGTGGGCCTCAGACCAAGGCCCTGTTTCTTAGCAGAGGTAGGCTCCGTCTTGGTTATCACCCTGCTCTGCCAAATGTGGTCCCCACACTAGCACTGTGGGCACGGTCTGGGGGGCCTCATGAGAAATGCAGATTCTCAGGCCCCTCCCAGCCCCCTGAATGGGAATCTGCATCTCAACTCCCCCCCCCAGGTCCTGGGGGGATTCACCTTCCAGGATCCCACACTTGGGGTGCATCCCCTGAGGACGCCAGCCTTTCTTTTCACTGTGCTCCCAGCTGAGCATTTTCCCTCCCCAGCATATTTTAGTGAAAAGTTTGTAAAAATCCAAAAGCCTTTAACATCTAGTAAATAAGTTTCTATTGATGAAATATCCAGCCTGTTGTTAGGCCTTGGCAAAGCTATTTCAAGATGGGAAAGGATGACTTCCTGACATTGCTCAGATTTGTCATGCCCCAGTAACCAGAATTTGTACAGCATCTTAATTCTACAACACGCGTGTATTACTTCTTGCTCAGTGTCCAGCACCTGAAGGAGGAGGCCCAAGGCTGCTGAGAATCCCCATTCCACTGAGTAAATGAGGCTCAGAGAGGTTAAGGGGCTTGCCTGTGGCCACCAGCTGAGGAGGGACAGAGGCACTTCCTCTAATCCCTTGGTTCCTTCTGAGCCAACGCACAACTCCTAGGACATCCTACCAGGAAGCTCTGTGCACTAAGTGAGGTTTGGTTGTGTCTTAATAGAGTCCCATCTTAAAGGCACAAGGTTCAGCTGTCTGCTTTCTCTCAATCAACACGTCCCTCAGGTACTGACCCCTACCCTGGACAGGGGCAGCACCTACCTTTGGGGCTTCACACATGATGAGGGCTTCATTTTTATAAAACTTCTGAGAAGTCTCCACATTCTCCTCCCCAAAAGGCATGTGGATTTTTCTTTTCCCTGTGAGAAAACAACCTCTCTCTGCTTTAAGAGAAGGTGGAAAACACCTCAGCCCCACCCACCTGGCAGCCACAGGCATTTCCCAGGGCAGGTCTGGCTGCTCAGTGCCTGAGGGCACAGGGGCCTTTCCTTAACAGGTTAGCACCTCCTGCACCTAGACTGACTATGGGCTCCCGGTGCAGAACCTCTGTTCTGCAAGACGAGAAACCTTTCTCTTTTTTTCCCCAGCAACACATTGAAATAAGCTTTTCTCAAATTGGATTTAAGGTGGTTTCACTTCTCCCTGCTCCTCTTCAAATCACAACTTACCTTCCCCACATCCCACTTCCTCGGAGCCTTCCAGATGATTCCGAGCTAATCTGTTAAACCACTTTGCATTTAGAAGGATTTAAGCAATATTAGAATACTATTTCACTCCTCCCTGAGAAAGACATGCCTCTCTACACCCCTCACAGCCTTAATCCCGCATTCCACAACACCACAGTGGGCAGAAGGCTGTCTTGGAGAGGGCCACTTGCAAATGCATCCCTGGTGGGAGGGTTCGGGAGTTCCTGCAAACTGTCTCACCTTGGCCCCTTAGCCTTGGAAAAGGCTGTGACAAGTCTCCCAGGACACACAATGCTTTGCATTTGTTGAAGTCAACGGTTCCCAAACTTCTGTGGGCAGAGAGCCGTTTACATTTTTAAGTGTCCCAGGAATCTAGGCTCCACTTAACACCCCTTAGGGAAATTTCCTCAGCACTCCAGGGGGCTGACGAGGCCTGGAGTATTTCAGGTCTGCAGGGGGTGAGACTGGGCTTCCTCGGTCTCTCAAGCCTAGTCCCCCCAGCCCCTGTAGCAGTCCTGGGCCTCTTCTCAGGCTTGGGATGATGGGGAGGCTTCACAAGCAGGCCGCTTTTGTAGAGTACCCCAACTCCTATCACCCAAACTCCACAGGTACTCAAGGGCAGCTGGTTTCTCATCACCAGACACTGGAGTGTAAATCAACTCTTTCCACAGCTTGCATCTCTGTCCAACCCCTCTCTCTTACCTGGGGCCTATCTCGGAGCTGTAGCATTGGCCTAGATCCCACATTTTGGCCCTAGTACCCTGGATCATGCCTGGGCCATAGGCTGGGGGCAGTGGCTCCCACCTCTGCCACCTCCCCACCCCACAGCCCTTCCTGCCTGTCCCCAGAGCCACACCTGCCAGCAATCTGCTGTTCCGCGTGCAATGCCTCTGGTGACAGCCCGGCTGCAGAAAGCCCTGGGGGAGCCATTTTGTCGCATCCGTACATACCTGTGGGCAGTCAAGTGGGGGGCGGTGTTGGTGTCTCAGTTCTGTCTTGCAAAGGAAGAAAAACACAGCAGAGCTGGCAGTGTAGACACTTTGAATACCCTCGTGCCCTGCGGGCAGCACTACACAGCAGACCAACCCAGGAGCTCGGTTCTCTGAAATAGGGTGGTGGGAAACAGGCCACGAGCATTACACTTTTCTGTATCCACCCCCTCAGACATTCAAATGCAACACTCTGCCCTGAGCAAGGAGGAAAAAGCGCGTGCGCGCACGCACACACACACACACACGCACACATACACACATGCGCGTGCGTGCGCGCGCAATCTAACATCTTCTGGGGAAGGGCCTCTTCACAAGCCGTTTGCTCCTTTCTGGAGCACAGCACTCCTCTTGCCCTGGCCTGGGAATGTGTTCCAGGGTCCAGGCTAAACTTGCCAGGAGAGGGGAGTGAGGCTGGAAGGTTTTGTTCCTGAGCACAAGACTGGGGGTGGAGCTCCATGGTGAAGAGCTCCCCTAGCGTGGGCAAAGCCCTGGATTCCATCCTTGACAGCGTGAGAAAATCAATTTGCATGAATTGGCAGAGTGGGAGACGGTGCTCACGTTCTCACCAGGGCCTAAGGTGGGCAGCTGTGCAGACAGTGGTGAAATATGGCACAGAAACAGGAGGTGAAGGAGATGTGACTGTCACGCAGCCCTGGGGTTTCCAAGGTGAAGACCACTGGGACCAAAACGATCTTGCGTGTGCTATGAAGGGAGAGGGTGCTGAATGAGGCCCACGACCTGTGGCCACCACTGGGGACCAAATTGTAGCTCTGACCCGGCATCTGCCTCCTCCATGGCAGTGTAGCCTCCTCTTCCTGGGTCCCGCAGCAGCGTGAGCCTGAGTCCTAAGTGAAATCCAGTGATGCCCAAGTGGCCATGGTGGTTTGCGTGTGGTGTCCTCGGCTGCCATCTTGAATTCTGCCTGGAGGACAGCAGAGGTCCTTCCTCAGCCCAGCCCACGCCTCTTCTCCCAGTCTGATGCAGGAAAGTAAACACGCAAGAAAGGTCAACTTTTATAATACGTATTTGTAAAGTTTGGAAACTACCAAAAAGGAGTTGGGGGGAGCACAAAACACCACCTACCTGTGTAATCTGGCTTCCCAAAGACAACCATTGTCAGTGTGTCTGTATTTCCTTTGGACCCTTGAGAAAGTTTACTTCAGGAGTGATACCAGCGCACAGGAGGAAAAGCCTACACAGGAGCCCAAGACTTCGGGACAGAAGAAGAAAAGCCTGAGGCCAGGCTACTGCCACCTGTCTTCCCAGGCAAACTGGGCTGCCAGGGAAGCTTTCTGGAAGGACAGAGGGTGAGAGGGAGAGACAGGAAGCTTCTCAGAAGGCTGAAGTAGGAGTTGGGTTTTCTGGGATTGGTGGAGCCAGGTGGGGCACAGATATGGGACGGGTCCCTCAGGAGGCCATGTGCCCTGCTCTGGGTGTGCAGAGCTAAGCACTGGCTGGGGCCTGGGTTCCACCTGTCTTGACAATCCAGAAACCAACAGCACAGGAATCCTGCATCAGGGCTGGGGATATAGTTCAGTGGAATAAGTGCCTGCCTAGTAAGCACAAGGTCCTGAGTTCAATCCCCAGTACTGCAAAAAAAAAAAAAGGTTGTAGGAATCATGCATCCTCCAGCCAAGGGCCTGCTGGCCTGTCTCTCTCAGGCCCTCACTGCCTGGACTTCATCTGGCGGTAGCGGGTGACTCTAGTCACCCACTTGGGCCACATGATGTTTTGTCTCCAGGATTTCCCAGCTGGTATTCTCTTATTGAGGAATCCACCACCTTCAGCACCCAGTGCCTGACCATTCTGTGACCCTAAAGAAGAGACTTGTCACAGTGGGGACAGCTATGCTCAGGAACAAGGTCAGGGACCCTCCTCACAAGGCCACCTGCTCACACTGCCACCTTTGAAGCTCTGGAGGGGAAGAACTGTAAGGCCCCATCCCACCTGATTCCTGTCTAGACTCTGCACACTGTGTCAAGCCCCTGGGAGCAAAAGTTCCCCTCTTGAGTGTGCCTGAGTGTGTCCCACCCTGCCTGGGCCTCAAGGAGCCTAGGGATGCGAGAAGGATCAAGATCAGGCTGAGCTCAGGACAGGGAAAGCAGGGGTGCAGGTCCCTCAGCCTTATGGCAGGACCTGGCCCAGGCCCAGAGTTTGCATTGGACAGATTTGCTCCCATGTCCCACTGGAAGTACAGGACAACCTGTTACTGCTCCCACATCTTCCACAATGACCTTCTGAGGCTCTGGAAGGGGCAGTGATTAAGCTAGGCTCACACAGCCCAAGAGGCCAAGCTCAGAGCCAGTTGTCTCTAACTCCAAATCCCAGGCTACTTCCAAATCTCTGCATGGTGGGAGCCCCTGGGTGAAGTGGGGACTCTAGGATGGGCACAGGCCCACACTCCCTGTTCCTGTCAGTATTAGCAGCATCGTGACCCCAATGCACCCCCTAGGAGCCAAGACACATCTAAACCTGCCATCCATGAAAGGCTCTGTGCAAGTCTCTGGGCAGAGGAAACACTGTCCCTGTGGGAGCCAAGAGAGGGAAGAGAACCAGACTTCCGGCTGCTGACAGCCAGCTGCAGTGGCCTTTGGCGAGGGAGGGCAGGTTGTGTCCTCCTGTCCCCAGCGGAAGTCTGAGTCTCGGGCGGCCTGGCTCCAACTTGGCCTTGGGATGCCTGGCGCTGATCCCTCTCCACCCAGTCTTCCCACTCTGCATCCAGGCCTACTTTCCTCCTCTGGCTCCTGAGACATTCTTCAACACCCCTTTAAAAATTAAGGGTGCAGTGCACACGGGGGTAGCTCCTGAAACAGATAAGAGGTAATTGCCTGCCTTTGACTCCTCTTGATGTGAAAATAGGATTGGAATGACTCACTCTGGTTGAAAGGTTAGTTGAAGGTTATTACAGGAAAATTGTTATTCATACATTTTTTTTCTGTGCGGGCTGGATAGCCTAAAAGATTAAATTCACAGAGTGCATAATGACCCATCAGGGCGGACAATGGTAAGGCCTTCCCCAGGGAGGGGAGATAACGGTACCGAGACTGCTCTGAATAATTCATGCTCCAGCGCAGCGGCCCCAGATTACATGAGGGTTTTCATTAGGAGAGCAGAGAGTGGGCTTGGAGCACAGCTGTTTCTCACTGTCATGGGCAGCTCCGGCCTGTTTTCCTGTGGCTTCGATCTGTACCCATCTCCACATCTTCAGGGTGCTGTCATTCATCACAAGGCAGGCAGGAGACAGACACCCATTCCTGAGTGGGCCCAGGCTCTCTGAGCTGAGCCCTGCTGATCTGAGAGAAGCCAAGAGGAGTTCATCTTGTGAGGCTCTGGGTACCCTGAGAGACAGGTCAGGAGATGAAGACAGGTTATAGAAAATTCGCATTGTCGGGTGAGCATGGATGTCTTCCTCCTTCCTTCCTTCCACCTACTAAGGGTCCAACTGGTACTTCTCCACCCTCCTCTGAGCATGCCAGGGTGGCCCACCATCCTCTGTGCCCCTCTGTGGTCAATATGGGCCAGTGCTGCTACCAGATGGGCAGAAGGGAATGCTGGCTCAGCAGCAGATAACATGAGGGTTTTGGGGGGAAGATTTTCCAGTGGTAGGAGACAGAGACACCATCATGGGCCCTGGAGAAGGGGGAGTTGAGCCCCAGCCTGTGACATCTGGGCCCTTGACCTCTCTGCCCTCCTCTGTGCCGTGGACGGAATAGCTTCACCGACTCCACAGAGCCTCTGGGTGGGAAGGGCTGGTACAGGACTGGCACTTGTCACACAGGAGCTGGGCACAGGTGGGCACCCATGCCGGCTCAGGCAGGCTGCTGGAGTGGCTGGAGCTCAGGCCTCTGCCCGAGGTCATGATCTCTCCTTTGTTCCTTTGCTGTTTCCTTCGCCCACCCACCCTCTCCTGAGACGTCCCTCCGTGCTTGTCCCACAGATGGGGCCCCTGCCCAAGGCCTCCAAGACCTGATCCCAGGCCTCCCACCTCCCCATCTTGGGCTTCCCCATTTCTGTTGTGTTTCGTCAATGCCAGCCTTGTCTCAAGGGTGACATTTTGGTCATGTCTTACTCAACCAGTTAAATACATTATCTCTTCCACCCAAACAGAGGCTCGCTGCTCCCCTGCGGTTTAGGGGAGCGTGTCCTAGGCACGTAGTGTCTCTCTTCGTGTCTGCAATCACATGGGATCATCTGTGCCTGGTACTCAGGAGAAAGCAGCTGGGGCCGGGGTCCTGATTAAATCTACGTCAAGCAGCTCATTTGTGCCCTGAGTCTACGGCTGTCCTCTTCTCCTCCACTACTAAGGAATGCGCAGCTACTGCTGCCTGCTGCCTGCTGACCCACCCAAGCACCTAGGAACAGCCAGCTTTACGTACTGGGTGAAAAAGTTGCAGTATACGGGGCCTGAGCAGCCTGGAACAGGTACCTGTGATAGTTACCCGTTGTATCAGCTTAGGTGAGAAACGCCCAGTGGATGAGCTTAGCGTAGTTCTGGATTAGACTGAAGGGATTTACTGAGGACAGAAGACCCAGCCTGGGTGTGAGTGGCACCAACAAACGGGAGGGTAGACAGAGCGGGATAGAAAAGGAAAAGAAGAAAGGGGGGCTGGCTTTCATCTTCACCTTGGACGTCTGTCTCCTGGTTTCCAGGGCAGACTCTTCGGCGTTGTGGTGCAGGCCCTTTAGCCTCCTGCTGCAGACCGCCCAGCCTCACGGTAAGGACCCGGCACGGCACTGTACAGCGGGCTCCAGGCCTTCGCCTTTGGCCTGCATCCTCTGGCTCTCCACCGCGCAGACGCCTCTGTTGTATTTTTACGCCTGGCTTTGCGGCGGCCGCTGTAAGCCAACCCTGTAAATCCATCACTTGTACCTGCGAGTTAGGACCTCTACAGTACCCTAACTAGAAAATCCCTCGAAATGGATCCAGAGTGGTAGAAGAGTCCAGCTGACCTACAACTTTTAAGCCAGTGTGTGGGGAAGATAGTCCAGCTGGCTCTCATCATACAAAAGGAAATGCAGGGCATTAGAGAACCAGGAAAATACCTCTCTTCGGCGAGTGAAGGAAAGGGTGCTACAGTTCAGGGCAGGCTGCGAACCCCAAATAAATGTTTGAAGAGACAAATATGTGTAACTTGATTTAAACATCCCACAATATACATGTGTTCTAACATCACTCAGTGCCTCATTACTATGTACAGTTCATGTACATTTGAAAAGAAATTTAAAATAAAAAGAAGAGGGAAACTCTCTCTTGCTCTTTACAATCAAACAAAAAACCCAAAACAAAAGAAACAAAACAATAACCAGGTTGGATAAATCCGGGATGGATAAATCAATCCAGGAGGGATAAATCCATCTGCAAACCGGGACAAGGGCTTCCCCAGGAATCAAATTAGTCACCACTTTGATCGGGGACTTCCTAGTCTCCAGAACGGTGAGAAATGTCTTTGTTCTTTAAATAAGCAAATAAAAATTACTCTCTCCGCAGTGTAACTTTTTTGGTACCTTCCCTGCTCGTAATATAATGAGCAGAGGCACCCATCTGCTCCTCTACGAGTGAGCACCCATCTACTCACTGTCCTTGTCCCCGTACACAACTGTTTGGTTCAAAACGACTTACCCTAGAGTAAGCCACAACCTCTATTTTATTCTCTGAATTTTATTTTCAGAGGAAAGTCCATTTCTAATAACTTCTCCACGGCGAGCTAAGCAATGTCCCATGACCTGACACACAATCGCCAGGCCCTCCGGCTTCTGTTGTAATTTTTGGTGGCAGGGTTCTTGGACAAGGTAGGGTCACCTGATAGAAGACACGTGGATCAAGGCTATTGTCTAGGGTTTGGGAATTGAGCCAGGAGATAGCACGGATCCAACCGCTTCACAGCGTATGGGGCGTGGCTCTGGGGTTGGGATTGGCCAACACCTTGTACAGTAGGGAGCTAGAGCACTAGAGGATCTGGCTGGAGCAGCAGAAAAGGAAATAAAGCCTCATTAGGAACAAGGGATGGAGGGAGGATCCAAAGGAGTTCTTACTCTGACCTTCCCGAGGTCAAGACACTAGCTTTGTTTTAATTCCATTAGACTTCGCCATGTTCTAAAAATAAGTCTCCCCTGACTCCTCTTAAACTGAATCCAGTTGGTTTCTGCCTCTTGCAGACGAAGCATTCTCTCTAATACATTTACGTTTTTGCTACCCTGTAAAATGCTTCCTCCATCCTTCTGTTCCCGGTCCTCTTCCCGCTTCTCAATCAAATGTGTGATTGCTGACACATGTATATTATGAAGAATATCAAATGTAGGTCAATGGGTGTCACCATGCTAAAACGAGCAAAAGAAAAGCTCGCACTGCCCAAGGTCAGTCAGCAAAGGACATGACAATGCTTTCCGCCCCCCTACTGGTGGGAGGTCGTGAAGGTCAGCCCACGCTGCGGTGTGTGGACTTCTTGTTCCCACCAAATCAGTCAGCTGAAGTGGGAATGTTTCACTGACGCAGACATGTGTCAGCTTGGCTTTGAGACAAAGACGCTCGGCCGGCATGTCCCGTCCCATCACAAAAGCAGGCTGTGTGAGACATCTTTGCCGAGGCAGGGACTTTTCTCTCTGTCCAGGCACCATTTTGGAAAGTTGCTCTGAGAGGTTGGCCTGCACTGTTAATGACATCTGAGGCACATTCAAGGCTAATGTTTTTGAAAGACAAAGCACCGGGAAGGTTTCAGGAGGGAGGCGGGAGAGATGGTGGAAATCAAATGACCCGCTGAAGCTAAATTACCAGCCTCACAGAGCTGTTTTAGAAATACCATGCCGCCTCAGCCTGCGGCCACCACTCTCTCACTTGCTCTTCCAATTAATTATTGTGTTTTAACACTATCTCCAAAGATAATTGCCTGTCAGTGTATCAGTATGTAACACCTCAGGGTGAACGATGTTCTTGCACTCCCGTCTGTCAGCACTAATAAACACAGGGCGGGGGAGCCCACCTGCTCTCCCATGAGCACCCAGGATCCACAGCCTCCTCCCACTTGCCCCTGCTAGCACAGTATGCGGGTGCCCTGCGAGTGAATCCACAGGCGTGGCAGTAGGCAGGTTACCTCATCCATCTGGAGTCTAAGAATGGCTTGTTTGCAGTAGATCTGTGCTTGTTCATTTAAAGTTCAGACATGTAGAATAGATAGCAAGGAAGGGACTTTATTTTCCGACCCACCTATCAAAAGCATATATAGGTCAATAAGTTTGATGATTACAATGTTGATTAAAAAAAAAAAATCAAATGCTTGCAAAAGAACCCTTCTGATTGGAAGGGTTCTTTTGTGTTGTTTAAAGCAACATGGACAAGTGATGGAATGCCAGGGTGGAAGCTATGTAGCTAACGGCTGCCGCATTAAATATTTCAATAGGGGAAAAGAAAAAATTCCCCACCTCAAATTAAATTGAGCCCATTCGGTGAGTGTCTGAGCATCATATGGAGTAAGTGTCAATTAAAGTGATAAGTAGCGGGTCTGGCACCGCGTTCTGGATTGTTCTGAGGTCTGCTTCCCTGGCGCGGCCGTTCGGCACATCGGGGCAAATTGAAACTGATCCACCAAATACAACCTGGGATTCTTCTGAGAAACAGATTCTACTTCAATACCTCTGAGTTAATTGGCATTTTATTCTCATTTAAATCTCTGTCACAACCTTTTATTTTATTTTATTTTATTTTATTTTTGTGTTTCATAGGCACATACAATCCCAATATCTTCCCTGCAGCATTCAGGAAGCTCAGAACAAATTAGGTCGTGTCATATAATCTCACCCACAGATCTCGGGGCCCTCCAGCTTTTGTCAGGGTTTGGGAGGGGCTGGGGTGATTTGTCAGTTGGGCGCTAAAGCAGAATGGGGAGAAAGGAGGGCACTAACAACACCGCACATTTCCTCCCAAGCTCTGATTTTGTCCTGTCTCCTGGGTAAGTGGCCTCTTTTGGCAAGCAAGACCTTTCCCATAGGAGTCACCTGGACAGAATCACCTGAGATGCAAGAGAGAGGGTCTGGAATGCCCGAGAAGGTGGGGCATATTATAAAGTATGACGTGTATGCAGGACTGCAGCCTGGGCAACAGGAATGCTCCATGCTTGCCCCAAAGCCACACCGGGGGTGTTCATCAGGAACCCTCTACTGTCGAGGAGGGGCCTGCCAGTGAGGTGTGCTCCATCTTTCTTGGGAGCCTTCAACAGGGAAGTCCGTGGGTTCCAGATCTGGATTTCCCTGCTTTTGATAGGTGATGCGATTGGTGGGCCAAAAAATAAAGTCCCTTCCTTGCTATCTATTCTGCAGGTCTGAACTTTAAATGAACAAGCACAGATCTACTGCAGGTCTTGCCCGATGCCTCAGACCAGCACTGTTGTTAGGGCTTCATGGCTTCCTCACAAACTTCACTCATTTCGTCCTCACCGAGTCCCTCTGACACCATTGAGAGTTTCAGATCCTAGAACAACCGAGAATATCAGCTCCAGCAGCCACTGGGTTAAGACTGCTGTTTCTGTCACCCTAAGCAACTGATATTTCCACAAACACCCATCCAAGCCTATATGGACACTTAATCACTCTCATCCACCACAATAGTTTGGACCTTGGTGATACGCTTAGTATGCCAATTCTCATCAATTTGTGGGTGCACAAAAGTCCTTCGTTACCAGGCTCACTCTGTTCACTTGTTGATGTGGGGCTCCTGCAAAGGTGTCTCCTCTCAGGAAGTATATTTTTCATATTCTACTGAAAGGGCCTCAGAAGTCCACCCTGTTACTGCTCAAAATGAGTGGCCACTGCCTCCAGGCATTGGCTGTCTCACACTGTGTTTCCATAAGGACCTGGACCTTAGTGTGGCATCAGAGTGCCTCTCACTCCCTGAGTCCAGAGATCTCACTCCAGCTAGGATCCTGGTTCCAGCTCCAAGCCACAGTTTGCGATCATCTTGGCCAGTTGGTGACAGGGACTGGCAGATGTTTCCTGTGATCTCATAACCTTTCCAGGGTGTGACATCCACCAGCTTCTCAGCGGTGTCACTTACACAGCCATCATTTCTTGGCCTTGAGTTCACTTCCCAAGTTGTCATTTGTCTTTTTCTTTTAGTGTCTTTAAATTGTTTGAGGGCACAGCCCATGTCTTTCAATAGTTTCCTGCTCACCACAGGATGCCGCCCATTCCCTGGCACACAGCAGTGGGTATCAAGGCCAGAACCATATGGGACACTTAGGGAGAGATGGAACTCAACCTGGAAGTCCCCAGGGACCCTCACAAAACATGTTCTTAGACCTGACCTGAGTCAGGTCTGGCAGAGGTGCCCGAAGGTGAGTATATCTAGGGTGTACTAGAGTTCTGATGAACAGCATCATTGGGAGCCCATGGCCTGGAAGTCACTACTGCTTACAGGACTCAAGGTTGCCCACCAGTGTGGGGTACGTGGGTTACTTGGTTGGAGTGTGGTGGCGAAGGGTTGTCTTCCTGGCTGTGTCTTTTGGAAATCCCTGGACATGCCCTCTCATAGTTGCTGCGTCAACATACCACGTGTAGCACTTACCATACACCACATCCAGGGCCCAGTTCCCCAGCTCCACTGAACTCCAGTGAGAGGTCTCTCGAGTTAGACCAGTACATCTGCTGTCTGCTTGACCTTGAGAGAAGGCAACTTTGCATTGTCAGGGACCATCACCCCGGAATCTCAAATTCTCTGTGGCTGAGCCTGGCTTTGGTTCAGGATTCCAGAAACTCATACAATTACCCTGGCCAGTTGATGACAGAGGCTACCACACACCTCCTGTGAGCTCAGAGTTTCTCCAAGGTATCACATGCAATGAGAGGAAAAAGGACTAGTCTCCCACCACAACGATTTTGGTTTTTCTCCCAAAATGTAGTTTACTACCTCGCTTTGCTATTTTCCTGTTTCACTGGTCCATGCCTGACAAACTTAACCGAATCACCCAAGAGACTTAAAAGTTAACAAACATGCCGAGCTTCTTTCTCCTCCTCCCCTTCCAACCACTGACAGGGACCTAGGACTCATCAAAGTTTATAATTAATCATCAACTGACAATGATGGAACATTCTCGGAAATCTGTGGCATCATAAAAAAAGTGGAAAGTATTATGGGTTTGACTCCAAATCATAAGCCAATTTTGTGTGCTACTTTTCAACAGAATTGCTCTTCCATTATTAACAAAATGTTTTCAGTTTTTCCAATGAGGAAAACTGGTGCTCAAATAAGATATACTATGTATACCTGGTGGCATTATGTGCTCCCTGGTGTACTTTGTACTATCAGACAACTCTTGTCCCAGGGAGAGAACCCCGGTCCTAAAGTTTAGAATTTGAGAGGTCTCCAGCACACAGAAATTGACATAGTCAGGAAGACCTCCGCCCACTTCCCATCTGGACTCTGAGCCCTTGAGGGCCATGGTATAATGATGGTAACAACCCCTGGAGAAGACCCTTGTTTTCGTCAATAGGCCAAGGGTTGCCTGGGATGCTGGGTCTGGGGCAGGGGATGCATTTGTACTCAGGACTGACCAAGGCTTCCTGGAAGATGCCCTCACCTGTGCAATGGAACAGCACCAGAGCTGAGATGGTTGGACTCACCTACGAGCATGAGACATCACTTGAAGACTCTCAGAAACATCAGATGAGAGTGGAATATTTTTTTGGGACTGAGGTCCTAAATAAGTAGATGAGTGCAATGGACAAAGGAAGTCTGATATATTACAATCCATGGGATCTTACCTGTCTCTTGGAAAAGTTTGGTCTATGGACTGATCAGAGGCATTGTGGGAAGAAAGGCTCATGGAAATCCAGTCTCATTGCTTTAAATACCAACTATATGCTAAAGACTCCCACACTTATATTTGCAGCTCAGACCTCTTTCCTGGACTTCAGTCTTATATATCCAAACACCCACTCAACATCTTGACTTAGATGTCGAACAGGCATCTCAAACTCCACGTATCCAAAATGCCTCATCTCCCCCTACCCAAAACCGTCTCCTCCCACAGCTTTCTCCGAACTGAGCTGACAGTGCCTCTGTCCTTCCATTAGCTCAGCCAAAAACTTTGGAGCCGCCCTGGATTCCTCTCTTTTTCCCACACTCCACATCCAACAGATCAGCACCCCAGGGGGTTCTAGCCTCAAACGGATCCAGGTTCTGAGCACCCTTCTCACTTTCTGGACACCCTCTGGTCTTGGCCACCATCAGTTTCCCTCCACCTTACAGCAGACATTCCCCAATGGCTTTCCCGGCTCCCATTTTCGCCTGCCAACCAGATATTCTTAACGTACAGCCCGAAGATCCCTTTCAAGGCCGTCTCGAATCTCTTCTCTGCTCAGAATCCTGTCGTGGTCTTCCTCTCTAAACCCCAAACCCTTCCTGTGGTCAGCAAAGCCACGAGAGATGTGGGTCTTTCCCCACCCCCACCCACATTACTCTCCCAAGTTCAACCCCAGCTCCTACCCGCCCTCCCCCATTGTAGCCAACCTTGGGATCCCTGCTCAGAAGTCCCCACACATGCCTAGAAAGCTCCTCTGCTGAGCCAGCTCCTGCCTCCCTCTGCATCTCTGATAACATTGACTTCGTCCCTGAGGCCACCCTGGCACCTCGTTCACCACGGTAGCCCCCACCTTCCACCACGCCCTTATACACTGTGTTCCCCCGCCCCACTTCCCACTTTCCCTTAGCTCTTTCTGCCTTTGAACAAATTGCAGAACTCACTTACGAGTCACATTAGTGCTCGTCTCCCTCCCCTGTAGCACAAAAGTTCAGCCAGAGTGCGAACCTTTGTTGTGCTCCCAGCTGTGTCTGGCATCCCGCATATATAAAGTAGGAAGAGCCACTCAGTCAAGGCAGAACGCTGCATGCGTGTGAGCTTGTACCAGATAGCAAAGGAAGGTACGCTGCCAAGGATGAAGGAAGCAACAACAGCCGGCCAGGAGCTCTTGGAGGAAAATGCACCCATTTTTTGAAGGTCCGGTTTGGGGGTACAAAGAGGGTTCTTTGAGCAAAGCAAGGTGAGGAGGTCTGCTAGGGATCCCAACATCTCAGTGCTGAATACAGACCTTAAATAACAGTAAGAATTCCCCTTAGGGTGCAACTTCTTCCAGATACAGTCATGTCACCCTCCAGTTCTTTTACAAGATGGATTTAATATTCCCACTCCACAGTTAAGGAAGTGGAGGCTCGGAGAGACGGAAAGTCTTGCCCAAGGCTATGATGTAGTTAGGAAGTGGCCAAGTGGACCAAATTCATGTCCTGGCTCCCTCCACTCCCCACCCATTTCTGTGTGATCCAGGGGAGGAGAGAGAGAAAAACAGACACTGGTTGGGCAGCCAGAGTTGGGTCGTCGCTCTTCAGAAACATCCAGCCTGGAAGGACTGAGGTCGTTCTAACAGATGCCAACCTGCATTCCTACGGGCAGCTGAGTTCTCTTCTCTAGCATGAAGCTGTTCTGCGGACCACTGTGGGAATCTGCCAGCAGCACCATCCTAAAATGTCACCCATTCTTCACACGTTGCGTCGGCCTGCCCGACTTCCATTTCTCCTCCTCTTTTAAGAGGCTGAAAAAATCAAGAGCGATGAGCAAAGCAATTCTGGCCTTGTAATCAGAACAATAGAAGAGGAGGCCAAAGGGCTCTGTGCTGACAAGACAGAGACCACACTGAGGGCTGCGGGCTGCCAGCAGAGGAGTCATAACTGTGTCCAGCTTTGTGACAGCCAGACACAAAGGAGGTTCTTCGCCCTCTGTGTTTCAAGTGTGACTGTGTGCAATTTGGACCTTGCTGGAAGATGCTGGGGTTGTTTTGTCTGTTTCTGTGGCTATTGGCCCACCTCCTTCCTTGGCAGGGGTGAGGGCGTCTCTGCAACTCACTTGCAGATGTCCCACAGAGCTGGCCCAGCAGACACAACTGGAAATTCTTGCGCTGTTGCAAAATGGGTCACTTGGAACCGAATTCCAGTCTGAGTGTACGCACATGGCGGGTTGTGGGAGCTGACTCTGAGACCCAGCTGGAGCCACGGGCATGTTCTCAGACCCCTGCCGTCAGAGCAGGCCTGAGGCAATGCCTGCCCCATCCCCACTTGGAAAACGAAGGCCTAAACTGAGGGCCGGATAGCAAGACTTCATGGACACGATCGCAAGCTCCGCCTCTTTTATTGCCCCTGTGGATGCGTGATTGCCTTAGCCACAACCCTGGGCTGTTTTTAACCTGCAAAACCCTTTTCAGACCTTAACTTTTCAGGTTGGCTCGGTTCTGCTTGCTGCTCCTTAATGGTGTGTACTCACCAACCTCAGTCATTCATTCACTCAACAAACATCCCGAGTGTCCTCAGCTCCCGCCTTGAGCAATGCTCCCTCAACAGCCGTAACAACATCTGACACTGAAGGAGCACTTCTGGGCGACAGACCTGCTCGAAGAGCCGGCCCCATAAAAGCTAATTAGTCTGAACACAACCCCAGCAGCAGATGAGCTACCGATAACATGTGAGCAAAGGAGTCTCAGAATCAATGAAAGCCAGATGCTAAGTTCCCTTCTTTCCCAGCGGCTGCCTCCCCGACATCCATAAAAAGTTAACCGTGAAAGTTCCACGGAGAAACTCAACCCCATCCTCCAGGAAACGTCCCCAGCCCCTTCTGCCACGCCAGCTTCTCCATCTCCTCCCTTCCTATGTGCGGGTTCAAGCATCCATCAAAGGGCAAGAGATGTTGTCTGGCTCTCTCTGCCGCCCAAATCACAAGGGTTGGACTACAGAGAGTGGTTCTGTCCTCCTACACCCAAAGCCGCCCCCAAGAGGACCCCCTGGTCCCAGGATTGCAGGCATCTCTTAGGCCCGTTGCTCTTTCCATGCTGACCTATACACCTATGAATGAATGAATGAATGAGTGAATGAATGTTTTCATTTCAGAGACCTTAGGAAACTCTCATTCCTAAGAACCCCAGGTGAACTCTAGGATGCCACCTTTCAGCACACCTAAAATTCTACCATCAGTTTCTTATCATCTCAGGCTGCTCAGCCCAAAATAGGCTGGGCTGGGGTTTGTGGGCTGCCTGCCGGTGTCAGCCACAACAGCCATTGTGTCATGGCTGGGAGGGCTGGAAGCTGCCAGGCTGGGCTGAGCCTAGGACAGTGTGGGCATAAGGAGACTGCCTGGGTCTCCGTGGAGTCTCTTGGTTTTATCTTATGGTTTGCATATGGGGGCTCCCGCCCACAGCCCCTTGGCCGGTCCGCTGTGGAACTGATTTGGCTTTGCAGACTGAGGGACTCTTAGGCTCCGTAATGATTTTTAGGGCCTCCTTGGAGTTGGGCTTCTTGCTGATCAGCAAAAACAGGCTTGCAGGGTGAGGAGGGTTCTTTCCACCATCCGCTTTTAGGATTTGGAGACCCAGCCCTCTCCTTAAAGCGGTAGATGGTTCAAGGTCTTCACATCAGATCTGTGGGGAAGATCCCCAAGGCAAGGCCAGCTGCACAGTGACTGCTGCATGAGAAAGGCCAGCTGGGCAGCCAGGGCTCCCCCAGGGGACACCCAGGTGGCTCCCATCCTGCTGCCTGCCCCGAGGTGACCCCCACCCAGCCCCGCAAATTCACAAGCCCACAAGTGCCATCGCACCAGACTCAGAACCCAAGAATGTGCATGAGCTCAGCCAGTGAGCTAAGTCACCATCTATTTCCCTTCCTTTTGATTTTTTTTTTATTTTAATTTCATTTAGCTTGGCTCCCATACTAAAAATACCAGGCCTGCAGATAAAAGCGCGTGCATTATGATTTTCCCTCATTCAACCTCCCACAACATTGTGAGGGCCTGAATAATAGAAGAGACAAGCCAGGCGTTCCACGAGGTGCTCCGAGCCTGTGGGAGCTCTTGGTGCCTGGGGAAAAGGGTCTTTGTGAAGAAATTGATCATTTTCTCCCAGACCGGTGGTGCCCGAAGTAGGAAGTGCTGCAGGAAGGGACGGGTCAGGCCCTTTTCTTTCTCTGAATGCAAGTAAACTTTATTCCAGATGAAATCTTGCACGGCCCCATAAATCACCACCCCTGATACACTTCGAGCATCCTTAACAGGAAAGGCCAGCACTTTCCCCAACCCCAGATGTGCTGTCAAGAGCAGAGGTCATAAATCCTCATCAGGCTCCCTCCTGCTTTCTGAGGTCAGCGTGGGGCACCGGCCAAGCAGACTGATGAGTTCGGAACTCTGCTGTCCTCAGTGAGACCCCCCAGGAGTCTCCTCTGCATGGCGTGGTGGTCCAGGAGGTGGCTCTGCTCTCAGAGGACAGGGAGCTGATGTAGGGGATCCTTTTCTGTGGGGGCTCTAATGGCCCTGGGAAACGCGGCAGGCCCTTGGGAGGGCGTGCTGGGTGGCGGGGAGAACCAGGAAGCAGGAAGGCAGAGAGCAGAATCTGCTAAGCTATTGCTTCCCACCTCTCCACCCAAACCCAGGCAGTGTCTTTCAGAGGGGTGTCTCAGTTTTGGAAGGTACTGTGGGGGATGGAGACATCCCTGTGTCCCTGCAGAGAGCAAAGGACTCCCTGAGAGTGAAGCAGAGTCACACTTGCAGATTTTTTAGTTTTTTTTGAGACAGGGTCTCACTATTTCCGGCTAGCCTTGAACTCAATGTGTAGCTCAGGCTGGCCTCAAACTCCCAGCAATCCTCCTGCCTCGGCCTCCCCAGTGCTGGGATTACAGGCATGCGCCACCACACCCAGCTCTCTAGAGGGTTTTAAGAAGAATACCCATCTAGAGGACCTGGAGGGTGCTGAGGCTCAGGTGAATAGAAGAGGGAGACCTGTGTGCCTGCAGGTTCTGCCAGGGGCAGATGGTCAACTATTTGTTCATTGCCTGTGTTTTCTCCTGATGGAAGGTGTCGTGGTTAACATGGTTGCTTTACTTTTTAACCTTTTGGAGGCAGTTTGGGGCTCAACCCCAGGGTTCCTGCATGCTATGAAGCGCTCTACCGCTAGGCCACATCCTTAGCCTTTTTTAGTATTATTTTTTTAAATTTTGAGACAGGGTCCCTGAGTAGTGGAGATTACCACACCCAGCTATTTTAAAATGTAATATTATAGTTTCCTTCAGATATGCACAGCATCTAAAAGTGTGCTCACTGAGGTGGCAGAATTAAAAGGGAGAAGGGTGCTGAGAAGCATGACCCCTCCTTCCCCTCAACTGAGGTCATAATAGAAGTAGGTACTTCCTGTGACCTAGAAGGAGCATGGTCACCTGGGAAGGGGCAAGCTCTCGTGTTGCCAGCAGGGACCCTGCAGACATCAGGGTAATGCCTGTCCCAGATACATCAGAGGAGGGTCAACCTCCATAGGGACCAAGATGTCTTTAAATTACACCTGCAGTTCGGTGTGATGGTGCATACCTCTAATCCCAGCATTTGGGAGGCTGAGGCAGGAGGATCGCCACAAGTTCAGGCCAACCTGGGTTACAAAGGGAGACCCTGTCTCAAAACAGACAAAATTTAAAAAAAAAAAAAGTTACAACTGTAGAGCATTTCTAGTGCATAGTGATGTCAGTGGCATTTTGTCCCAAGCATCGCGAGAAGTTCTTAAAATTTTTTTCAGTCAAAAATTCTCTCCTCATTCTTTCATTTGGATCAAACTAGAAATTGGTGTGTGGGCAGGGTATTCACTTGCTCATTCACTCAACAAAGCTACCTGTACTGAACACCCCCTGTGGGCTCTGTCCTCTCCTCGGCTTCTGCAGAGGACATCAGAAATCCTACAGCCAATCTGGCAGGAATATTCTTTCATTTTCCTTGGAAATGTATCACTTAATCAACTCTTAGCCAGTGCAAAAGTTGGCCACCTCCCTGCTCTGTCTCTCAGTCTTTCTTGCCACGCGGAGGTGAGTGGAGAATTCCACTCTACAGTAACTTCTATGTAGCAGACCACCCCAATACCCTCCGCCTGTTCCTCGTAAGTGTCTCTGGGTCTGCTCATCTGTCCCCTAAACATCCTCAGCTTATCCACAACATCCCAGGGAATGGGGTTCTCTGGCTGAGTCACCACTTCCTGAGCCCCTAGGCGACAGGCACCTGAGGGCTTTACTTCAAGGATTCTCTATGTCCTGTGGTATCCTGTTTCTTGAGATTTGATTCAGTTGTGCATAATAGAAAAAAAAAATAGTGGCCCTGAATCAAGGCCAGCAGTTTTCTGAAGCTGTTGGTTTCAAGCAGGAGCCTAAAGTGGTATCTTGCTATGGTCTGTTGGCCATTTCAGAACTTTAGAAATGTAATGGTCAATTCATTAGAAAGTAACAAATAACTAAATAAATTTTAGGAGAGGACTTCAAGATGGCGACCAGGTAGGCATCAGAGAGAGAATCTCCCAGAGGAATGCCACTCACACAAAGGAATATTGGAATATAGCAACATGTGAAGGACAGAAGGGAAAGAGGTGGGTATCCTGAGCTCAGGAAGGATCTGAAATGGGACTTGAAGCCCTCAGAAAGACTAAGCAAAACCTCTGCTGGAGGAAAGGATCGGAGATCTGCCATGGTGCAGTGGGGGGGGGGGGAGTCACCGCTCCAAACACACCCTTGGCCCACGCCCTCGTTCTGGCATTCACAGCTTCAGCTTCAGAGGCCCACGCTCACGGAAGGCTCCCGACTCGACCAGGGGAGAGCGGAGTTCCGAGAGCTGGTCCAGGGCTGGAGAGGGGAGGGCGCAACCAGGAAAGGAGGCAATGGCGGTCGGGAGCAGTTGTCGAACCCAGTGTGAGGATGAGAGGTTGCGACAGCCACTGGGGCAGAGTCCCCACCCTGCGGCAACCTTCCTAATCAGCACCTGGAGAGAATCAATGCAACTAGTACACAGCGCACCACGCCCGGCTCTGCGCCTGCCTCGAGATGGTGGCCCCCTGCCTCTCAGCTGGGTGAGTAGCTACCAGCAGAGAGCAGCAGGGAACCTCAGCGGTGAGCCGCAGTGGCTCCCAGGGATCCAGCCGAGGAGCGGACGGGGGCTCCAGCACCGCAACGGGAGGGAGATGCAGATGGAGGTGGATCACGTGGCTCCATGCCCTTCTCACTCCAACATCAGGCAGGAAACACGAGCTGGGTTGCGGGAACTCAGCTCCCACCCTGAACTCTCCCTGGGAGCACCTTGAGTCTCGGGGGCTTGAGCAAGCACCGCCTGTTCCTGGCAACAATGGGACGAATCCACGGTCTTCAGGACTCACCCCAAACTATTAATGTGAGCACCAAGAGGGTCTCCTTACAGCTTGCACATATGAACCTTGCATGAGCCCATAGCAACAAATTAGATGAAAAGCAGCAGACCGGGAATCTGAAAAACAACAACATACTCTATACAGCAGACCCGAGAAAATCCTCCAACTCTATTCTAGAACTAATCTTTAAACTCAGTTCATACCCTGAACTAACACAGTGAGAATGGGCCAGGGAGATTTCAAGCCCTTATACCAAGCATCGTAAGTTCGTCCAATGCCCAGCTGCAAGGGGTGGGGAACGGTAATACTGGAGAAGTAGGTGCTCCTCCAGGAGGAGGGAGGAGGAGAAGAAAGGGCCTCTGGCATCGAGACAACGGGACAGAGCTGAACGGGTCACCGAGGGCGCCCCAACGGGGGTGCGTGCCCCACGGCTGTTCTGCTGTGGGCCCCATGGCTGCTCCGCTGAGGGCCCCGTGGCTGCTCCACTGTGGGCCCTGGTGAGGGCGCTCCACGGACTGGCCCCGCCCCCACCCATAGCACAGCGACGGGGTGGAGCCGGGCGGTCCGCTGTGAGCATAGGTGCTTTTCCACCTCCGACCATGGCAGTTTGTATACACCCATGTACGCTATAGTATAGTCCGAGGTAGCTATATCTCTTCCCAGGGCAAGAGTCCAGGGGTATAGATAAACCCAGGAGTACAGTTATTATCACAGGGAAGAAGACTGATTGAGTGGTAGGGCAAAGGAGATGAGGGAGGAGAAAATTGAATGATCAAATGGGCCATCATCTGTGTAACTGAGTAACAAATGTGAAGCTAACATTATGTGGGACAGCATCCAGAGCTAATTCCCTTCTATGTTCTCTATAATTTGTATTTCCTCAATCGTTTTTGTATTAACAGAAGTGAAGATAACTTTATATTATGCAGCATGCAGTGCTGATTCCCTACTATTTTCTCTATAATTTGATATTTCCTTTAATGTTTATGCATTAACTAATGTGAAGATAACATTATGTAATACAGCATCCAGTGCTAATTCCCTACTATGTTCTGTATAATTTTGTATTTTCGATATTGTTTATGGCTTACTCTGGTTCATATGTCTCCATTCTTTTGTCTTTAAAATAAAAAAAAAATAGAAAAAAAATAAAACAAGATGGACATCTCCTATTCCCCCACATGAAAGCAGGCCGGGCAAAGCTGTGTGGGGGGCTGCAGAAGCACGCTGATTGTATCAGGGGCTGCCCCTCCTGTTTTCCCTTCTCCTCCCGTCCTCAGAATGCAGCTCAAATCCTTACTGGCTGGGATGGTTGTGGAATTTCCGGCCATTGGAACCTTGCTCCCAACAGCAGGAAGAGTGGAAAGGAAGGCTTGTACTCCCGTCTTAGGACTTGGCCCAAGAGCACACAATGCTCCCTTAGGTAAACAATTGGTCTTATGGTCTCGCACTGGCTACGAGGGAGACAGAGAGAGAGGCCTGTATCCAGGCTGTAACGCGCTCAGCCAACAATAGGGATTCTGTTCACGGAGGGTGGGAGGCATCTTTGATCATCAGTGAGGAATCTCCACGTCAGCATGGAGCTTCTATTGTGCATTATCACGGGGACAGTGGGAGGCAGGGTTGTGCTGTGTTTTTCCATTATAAACAGTTGTTCCCACAAAGGCTGGAAACCAGAGTGATATTTTTTGCATTAGCACATCTGTGCAGTACACAGTGATAACATTGCTGTGTGGAGTCGGTACATACACATGACACACTTTAATTTCTTTTCTTTTTTTTTTGAGACAAGGTCTCACTGTGTAGCCTAGGTTGGCCTCAAACTCAAAGCGATCCTCCAGCCTCAGCCTCCTGCCAAGTGCTGGGATTACAGGCGTGCGCCACCACACACAGCCCTTTAATTTCTTTATTCATCCCCTTTCCCTCCCCTCCTGTCCCTCCATTTCTCGGTCTTCTCGTTTGTGAAAGATCTATTTCCCTACTTCTATGATCTGTGTTTTTATTTTGCTCTTCATTTATATTTTGGATTTCTCATGTAAGAGAAGCCATCTGACTTCAAGGTTGCGTGCCTGACTTATTTCATTTAAACTTTCAGTCTCGCAGTGCATTCATTTTCCCACAAGGGACTCAAGTTTATCCTCCTTTATGTCAGAGTAGTACTCCATTGTGCACACATACTGTTCCCTTGATGCAGGCATCTGTTGATGGACAGGCTGCTTCCACTTTCTCTCAGAAGGCATCGGCAGGATCGATAAGGTGATGCATGTTAAACCAACCTGGAACATCACCCAGCATCCCAGAGCAAGATGCTGTTACATTCAGTCTCAGTTGCGGGTCCCACCCCGTTACTAGCACACTATTTGTTCACAGACCTCTACTCCCTGCTCGCATTAGGGAACATCAGCAATTCCAAGGTTATTTATACTACCACCTAGCAGTAAACCATAAAGCAGGGGAGGGGGCAAGCCGATAAAGGTTAAATCTATTCTGGTTTATGAAACCTGGCTCTGTGTAAACCCCTGCGGAGAGTCACACGGTTACAAAGCAAAACAGGACCAGCAGAAAATGAAAGCTCCGCTCCCAGATGCTTAGAATCAACAAATATTTTCGGGAGATAATAGATAAGCTGAGTAAGGACTGCCTGGTTTCCCGGCTGGAGGATTCAGTGGGAGAGATAAAAAGAACCTTAGGTCTGAGCCTGTAGCCCTGCTCTTTGAGGATGAACAGTGAATGCTCCCGGCCCCTGAACTGCAGGAGCTCATGAAATAAGTAGAGGACAAACAGCTGCATGAACAGCCCCTTCACTGGACTTTGTCACCAGCCAGCTAAAGGAGCTCGTGGGGCCTCAGTTTCTCCATCTGCAAAATGGGTTGAACTCGCTCATCAATCCCCACTCCCACCCCCCCTTTGCTGCATTTGCTTCACATATTGTTAAAAGCAAACTGGTTAAACCCCAGTATGAAATGACACGGAAAACAGAACAGAATATCGAAATGGCACCGAGGTGATCCAGGCTGCAGCAGCAATGACCAGCCACACCCCACATTCATCACAGTGGCACCTCCCTGGACCCCAGGGCTCCAAACAGCACAGCTCCCAAGCTACTCCTCACACTATCTCTGCCGTCTCTTGCCGCGCAGAACTCCGATATTCCGTGATCCTCTGGGGGACTTTGGTAACATGCGGCCTCTCCGCCTGTGGCTGTGCCGCCAAACCAGCCCTCCGGGCTGACAAGCACTGCTGAGGGCAGGGGTGCACAGGGGGCCTAGCAAGGGCCCAGAGGAGTCCTCACTTCTCCGGCTCCCCAGCTCCCGGTGGGCTGACCGCCGGCCTCACCTGCTGGACTCTACCAACAGTTTAGCCCCTGCCTGGGAGACCCGTTTCCTGTGGGTGGTGCGTCTATGCCCGCACATGCATGCGTGCGTGGGCGTGCGTGCGTGGGCATGCGTGCGTGGGCGTGCATGCATGCGCGCCTGCATGCGTGTGTGTACGTGTGCCCGCCCACTCACTGGGCACCTGTCCCCCTCGCCACCAGGCAGTCTGCCTATCCTGGCCACTCTTACCAGGGCCCAAAGAAGCATGTGTGCACAGCATTTTCAAATAACCTGGATGGTTTTTGTTTCTTTTTTTAGAAATAAAACTGTTTTTTTACTGCTGCTCCCAACCCACCTAGCACCAGCTGTGATGAGAATCACTTGTATGGTAAAGTGCTGTTGAGGAAATTGCTCCCGCCAGAACCACTCTGCACCCCTGCAGCGCCACTGGCTCCTGCAGCCCTCCGCCTCCTTCCTGCTCCTGGACCTCGCGGACTCCAGCTTTGCGCTCTTCCTGTTCACCTCCTGCCGTTCTCGTGCCCCAATCTCCTCCTCTTACTGGCCACCACTGGCTTCCTCTACCTTTCCTTCTAACTCCTCGCTACCTCTCTCCCTCCTGCTCCTCGCTGTCTGCCTCCTGCAGCCTGCACGTTTCCAGCCACCGAGGCCTGGGGAGGCCCTTGGGGAAGCCCCAGCCCCATCCTTCCAGGCTGGCCCTGTTCCTGACCGCCACTCGTGCTTGAAGGACTCCAGCCTCCTTCTCTTTCCCCTCTTCTGCTCTGAGATACAGAAAGTCAGTTAGCAAAAGTTTCGGAGAATTCAGGGAACGTCGTGTAACCTCCGGGAAGAGCTCTGCACAAGCGTGGGTTACTGAAAGTTTAACCAATATATCGACTTCTATACTTGTGTGGGCTTCAGGCTCAGTTCTATCCAGGCTCTAACTCATCCATTTCTAGTGATTTCTTCAACTCTGTTTTCCCGCATGCTTATCTGCTTGGTTCTTGCAGAGGTAAGGCATCTGCCAACACCAGCCAAGGTCAAGGGCGTTCTTGTCTATTCCTACAGGAAGGAAGAAAAAAAGAGCTCAGTTCCCCAAAAGCCTCTGTCAAGAAGCTGCCAGTTTTCTGCCTCAAGAGCCGGAAGGAAATGATGTCCCCTCCTGAACCAATCACAGATAAGGAAAAACAATCACCTCACGTCCGTCCTTCTGAAATGAGGACGGCCCCGCAATTCATGCTGCTCCCCAAGAAGGACGGACTGGCAGGCTGTTGGAGGAGAGTCCACCCCGCAGGGGAGCAGGGAGGGCGCAGCACACAGAGCCCTGGCCACAAGGAAGAACGTCCAGACAACATTATGTCAAAACAGTCCCAGGCACATGGCTGACTAGGGTGCAAAACACACCTCCAGTTTTCAACTAAAACCTGAAACTTCCAGGAAACTGCTTGTCAAAGGTGTGTTGGAGTCAGCTTCTACCTGTTTTAATTATCACTGTATTTCTGACCCATGAAAGATGCACGATAAATACAGAACAAACAAGTAAGCACACGACTGTGTGGAATGAATGAATGAATGAATGAATGAATAGACCCACGGTTGAGACAGACAGCCTCAGCCTACTTCGGAACCTCTCCATTGGCGGGAACATTCCCAAAGCGCTGCCATAAAGCAGAGGGGTGTCCAGGGGGTTGTTTTTCTTCTTCTTCTTCTTTTTTTAAGCAAGAGCCATATTGAGATATAATTTGTGGATCATCAAATTCACCCTTGTAACTGTATCACTCAGTGGTCCTGATGTATTCACAGCACTGAGTGTCACCACTTCCTGGAGTTTTGGAGAGTCACACCCACAAAGGTCGGTGGCTCCAGATGTGAGGGGTTGGGGTGGCGGTGGGTGGGGCTGGCTAAAGGGGCGCATGGCTAATGAGGGGCAGAGAACCACCTGAAAGCAACGGCTGTACGGGGGCACGATGGGGGTGCTAACAGCAAGCCCAGTGCTGTGGCTAGGCTGTACATTACTGCCTGTCATGCAGCTCGCATGCAGTCAGAGGCAGGGCTTCTAGCGGGCGCTTTGACCCTGGGGGTGCTGGACTTCTCCGCAGATTCACCCATCTGCTCTGAAGTCCACGCTGAGGGGCTGTTAGGAGGTAGGACCTGGCTGGAGGCCGGGAGGTGAGCAGCTTTCCTCGCCAGACCCTTCCCCCTGGGGTTTCTGCCTCAGTGCTCAGCCCCCGAGTGTTCTGGGGCATCAAGTCTGAGCTATGGGGCCTCTATGGGGGCCAGAAGGGCTCTGAGTCCTGCAGTAACGGATACTGCCCACCTTTGCCTGCTGGAGAATTTCAAGTATTTGATGGCTAGCAGGAGGATGGGGATTCAGAGAAAATCCTTCCCCATCCCATGAAAACTACTTCCTGCTCCTAGGAACCCCAGTGTCTGAAGTCTCCCTTCCCGGGGCCACAGTGTCCAGTATCTCCTGGCTTCTCCTGCAAAATGTTAAGAACAACTGATCCTCCGTCTCCGTTCAGTCCACACCCATAGATGCAACAAACCACAGATCAGAACATTCAGAAAGGACTGCGCCTATCCCGAACACATCCACAGTTTTCCTGTCGTCATTCCCTAAGCAACAGCAACTATTCACACAGCAGCGATACAGGCACCCAGAGATGCGTGAAGGTACACAGCAGGCTCCGCTTGGGGAACATGCAAGTGCTACACCATCTGAACCTCCAAAGGGCTGATGGGAAGGCAAGCCCGGGGTCAAGGGCAGAGCAGAATGCCAGGGAAGGAAAATGAGCTTAGAAGTGGGGAAAGAGGAGAACAAAAAAAATTGTGTTTGTCATTTTACAGCTCAGAGTGGCTCTAAGGAGGAAGATGTCACGCAGAATCTTTTGCGGCTGCAGTCAAACAGAGCAGAAGTGGGGAGAGACGCTCACACCCAGGAGGGCATTTTTCAGACAAGGAAAGAGCCCCACCAAGCCCATGAAAGGGGTGATCTCACAGAGAGTAGGTGGCAGGGCAGAGTGGGGCAGGGCGGGGCCACAAGCCACCTGGACCAGTGTCCTAGTTCATTGGCACCTGAGCGCCCCACTCCCAGCAACACCACGCGTTGGCTCCCCAGCACCAAGTCAGCGGTGCTCCCCCAAATGATTTCTCCTGGCAGCAAATGGAGGTAAAGGGCAAGGAAATATTTCCAAATGGTTGATCTGACAGCTGCAAATTTCATTTTGTGTTGCGTATTGACCTCTAATTGTTTCCCTGGCAGCCTGGGACCCGGAGATCGATAAATCCCACAGATAGTTAATATCCGCTCTGGCATCTCGGGCTTTAGTTAGAAAATAGTCAAATGCACAGCTTTCTGCAAATTTCCTCCCCCGCCCCTGTAGAAGCTGATGAGCTATCATTCAGCCTGGGACCTGAGTGGGGCCCGGAAACACCTGGCAACCTGGAAGTCAGAGCTGGGAGGAGGTCACGGAGTCACTGGCCCAGGCTGCCCTGGTCCTGCTGAAGGGTGGAGGCACAAGGTGGCCGCCAGGGGAGCGAGGGAGTCCACCGATGCCCTTGTGAACCTTGTAGTATTATTATCGCCCTCATGATCATTATCAGTATTATTTTGGTATCAGGAATTGAACTCAGGACCTTGCGCTTGCCAGGCAGGTGTTGTTCCGCTGACCTACATCCTCAGCCCTCTTGTGAATCTTTGCATAAAACCAAGCAGCCTCCATCAAATTACCGTAATATCTAGGGTGGGGCTCCGGAATCTCCATCTGAGACCAGACCAGCTGCCATTCTGCAGTCCTCAGGCCTGTCAGCTGTGGGCCTGAGCTGATGGCGTGCCCTGCCCAGCTATGTAGACACCCCCCCCATGGCAGTAGCCCAGTGGCAAAGATGGAACTGTGAACTCTCGAGAGTCCCCTTCATATACAGCGCCAGGCTGCATGCCTGGCCAGGCAGCCCTCACAGCCTGTACGTGCCCACCCGAGGGAGTCCTGGGGACATGCCAGGGTGCCATCTGACCCACAGACATTGTTAAAGGGAAGACAGTGGAATAGAGCAGTATCTTGCCTCTCTCTGTCTTTCTCCTTCTCTCTCTCTCTCACACGCGCACACACACAAATACACGCCCATGCACTTACGAGCTTGACCGGCAATCCCAGGCCGGCTGTGGGCTCCTTCATCTAGGAGCCAGGCAGACCGAGTGCTAAACCCCTCCACTCGTCCTACATCCAAACTGTCAGCGCTGGAGCCCACCTGGGGCACAGTTCTTGCTCTCTTGGCTCTCCTGAGCCTCCCGTGCCCATATGCAGAGGACAGTCCATAGCAGCATGAGGCTCACTAGCTGTGTGGCCCTAAGAACCTCCAGCACTCTCTCTGGGTTCCTGTTTTTGCCTTGTGTGCGTTGCAGGGATGTGGTTACCTGCGCTTGTTTATCTAACAAAGTCTCTGTTAGGCACCACAGCCTCAGGGATGGGAAGGGCTTGGTGGATCATTGAAGCTAACGCCTTTCAAATAGTTGTACTAGCAGATGAATCCTTGGGATGTTTTGTTTGGGGTTGTTTTTTGTTTTTGTTTTTTAATTTTTGGTTTTTTGAGACAAGGTCTCACTGCCCAGTTCAGGCTGACCTTGAACTCACTGTGTAGTCCCGGCTGGCCTCAAACTCAGGCAATCCTCCTGCCTCAGCCTCCCAAGTGCCAGGATGACAGCTGTGCACCACTCCACCTGGCCTTCTTTAGGTTGCTTTTAATTAAGAACAGAGCTGCTTGGGCTGAGCTGGAGATGGCGATGAGGCTGGGATGAAGTATGGCCTTCTTCTGGCAGGGAAACACTGTAGATCCTCTGCCTACACTCAGTGGTGGGGAAACTGAGGCTCCTCTGAGAGGGCTCTGATCAAGCTCCACACAACCACGCAGTCCTTCAAGGCCCCAGGATCCTAGATGCGAGCGAGGAGGCATAGATGCGAGCGAGGAGGCGAGGGCCCTGCACCCCCCTTGGTTGCTAGGCAACCACTCTCCCCCATTAGCACCTCCCAGCTGTCTTGCAGCCAAAACTGGTTTAGAAAAGACTGGCCTGGCTGGCAGGTGGGAACAAGGGGATTAGGCCCCATTTGACAGACAACGTCCCTCCATTTGCATGTCTTTAAGTGGCAGGCCAGTTAGTAGAGAGGACTCAGCGCCGCCGGAGTCCCTGCCAAGCTGGGGTACAGAGGAATAGCTTCATCTGCATCTTGAACACCTGCCCTTAGTACCAGAGCAGCCTGGAAGAAGAGGGTTTTCTTGCAGAAAGGACCGGGACACTAGGGGACCGGGGAGGCACCCCCACCTCAGAGGGGACCCAGCTCTTTCTTCCCTGCCTCGTCCTGCCCAGGGACACTGGCTGCAGCTAATCTCTCTGGGATGACAAAAGCGAAGGCTTCATTGCCCTCAGGGCCCCATACAGCAGCTCCGCCCTGAGCTTATCCAGGTCCTCCTAGCCAGCACCCCAATACCATATACATACACCCCCAGATGGCCAAAGGAGACCTGGGAAAGGAAGAAAGAACACAGCCTATATTTTTTCTGCGCTCCATTTCTGCAAGCCTCCTGGGGGGGGGGGGGCTCCTGATTGACAGGCCACTAAATGCGAGAGGTTTCCTGTGATAGAGAAAGAGATTTTCTTGAAGCATTCAACTCCTGACCTTTAAAAGCTCAGGGAACAAAATGATTTTCAGTCACTTGGGTCTGAGTGAAAGGTATGTGAATTGATCCACTGCAGGAGGCGAGTCTCCTGAGGTCTCAATGTTTTGTCATTAAAATCTTACACTCGAGTTATCCTAATGTATTCCAGCAGCCGCCTTCTGGGGTGATTGGTAAATAGACTCAGAGGTGCTCCAAGGGCCTGTGTCAGATCTGGGAAGGCCAGAGTGAGCCAGGGCCTGGGGTCAAATCTGGCCTCGGCTGGGTGGGATTTTTTTGCCTTTGACGTTGCGCTCTGGTAATTACTGTTATCTCCTCCTCTCCTATTTCTTCTTTCAGCTACTTCATCTTGTAAAGATGTCCACCTCTTGGACCGCCAGATGGCTAATGGTGAAGCTTTGGTCCTCTGGCAACTGTGATTGGTCCATGGGTAGACTGGCTCTGCCAATCAGAGTCTTCCCTGGGACCAATCTCTTTTCACTGAGGATTTTGAGCCAGGAGAATGTGAGGAGTGGTGGATATTGGTCCTTTTCCCAGCCTTGTGTGACTCTCTGTCTGCCAGAGGCCTTGAATTAAGCATCAGATAGAAGAGGCAGGGCCAGAAAACTGATTCCTGAAACTTCTCTTTCTATTCTGCAGAGATCTCCTCCTATGTATCCTGGTTCTGTGAACCTTTAATTTCCCCTTCTGCTTAAATTCATCAGGATTCCTTTCTGTTGTTTGCAACCAAAATCTTGCTGGTGGTTGGAGTTGATATTCTCAAGGAACAAGAGTGTGGGGCTTGGGCACAGTGACATCAAGAGGGAATGACAGTCCCTCTATGAGTGTGTGGCCTGAGCTGATCAGTGACAGGTAGAAACACACAGGGTACAAACATGGCCTCCGAGGCAACAGAGGTTGCAGGTCAACCAGCTCTCGCAACTGAAGGCTACAGCACCCCTAGCACAAAATCTCCTGCTCAAAGTGTCCTGGAGAAAGCCAAGGACTGACTACACTTCCCTTTCCCCATTCCAGAAACTTCTGGGGCACAAGATTTTCATTTGGCAGTGGGAACCCTCCCCCAGCTCCAGGGAGCTTGTGCACAGGTGCCTCTGTGGTGCATTTCTTGCTTGAATTGCAAATTGAATCTCTGCATAAACCCTACATAACTCAGAGCCCCATGTTGGCAGTATCTTATTTTTCAATTTCTTTTTTTTTTTTAATTGAGTGAACATATTTTATGCAACGCGGTCTACCTTGGTGAAGGCTGTTCCCCTGTGATTCATCAGAGTAATAACTAGAAACACCATTATTTGGCTTCATCCTCCTGCTGAAAACATCACAGAACTGAGAAATGTTCATGTGTCTCACGGTTGCAGGAGAGGAAAAGAGGGTGTAGCCAGAGGAGGAGAGGGTGGAAGAAACCACATGCACCTGTGGGCTGGTCCACAGACAGGGACGCTCTGGACACCACAGGACAGCGTGGGCCAGCGTGCGGGGTGGTGGGTATGGATCTTTGTTTCTCTGTCTCTGTTCACCACCCCCATACACAACTTTGAGGCATAGGAAAAAAAGCACACACATCTCTCCACTCAGGTATCCTACATGTAAAAAAAAAATCCAATCCCCAGAACTCACAGAATTTCAAAATGAGAAGGGACATTGGAGAACTGGTCGTACTGGTCTCTTCTGTTTTGTTTTGTTTTGTTTTTGGTAGTCTTGGGGATTAAACTACATTCCTAGCACTTTTTAATTTTTTTGATTTTGAGACAGGGTCTGGCTAAGTTGCCCAGTCTAGGCTAGAACTCATAACCTTCCTGCCTCAGCCTCCCAGGGAAGCTGCAAAAAACAAACAAACAAAACACCCTTATTTAAGGTAAAAGAAAAAAAAAACTGAAACTCAGACAGGCTGCAGTTGTCCCTGGGTGTTCCATCCTTATGTAGCCATGGCCTTGGGTTTCTGCATCTAAACACATACATTAGGCATCTCGGATGCAAGTCTGTCTGTATGTCCATGGAGGTTTTGTGGCTGTTAGTTTCTTCTGAGTCCTGGCACTCGAACCTCAGGTGTGACTAAAGCACTCCTCTTGCTGTTTTGCTTCTTAATGCTTTTCATTTAGTTTTAAACTAAGCCTTAGTGTTGCTTGCTTTGTTTATTCGTGTTGGCTGCACAACTGGAAATATTTTCAGGAGGACGACGCAGCCCCTCGGCGAGTGTCTTACTAACCCTAGCATCCTGTCTGGGGCTGTGTGCCCAGCGTTTTGAAGGTGAGATAGACCCAACTTTTAATGCAGGTCCCCAGGACCCTTCCCATCCTGCTCCGATTTTATTGCCACCTCCTAAGTGTGGCTCCCTCTCCTCCTACCCAGAGTCCCACCTTGTCCACTGCCTAGTCCCACTGTCCCCTTTGTCCCTTCCTCCACTCACCCCCAGATTCCTTTTTCCTAGACCTCACAGTAGCCTTCTTAGGGTGCCTGGATGTGTCTACGTCTGCCTTAGTCTGTCCGCTTCAGGCTGCGGTGAGAACATCCAGCTCACACAAGCTCTCATGATGGCAGGGAGGGGGCCCCAGCCCAGGCTCTGGCTCGCTGTCCCCAAGACCAGAACTTTCTTTGCCTCTCTCTCAACTCTGCGCTCCTCTATGGTAACTTCTTCCGTCCTTTCCCTTCTGACTTGTCAGAGTCCTTGTTTATGCGCATCTTCTAAATAACACAGAGGCCAGAAGCTACAAAAACATTCACTCTGATAACCTGTGCCCTTCAGCCAGAGATTTAAATCCAGTGAAATATAAGATGCCTGCTAAGCTCCTCAGGTTTATTTATGCCATTTTAGTTTTTGTATTCTCCCTTTTCTAGGCTTCTTTTTCCTTTTTCTGTTTGATTGAATGTACTTTTCATCCATTTACTGCTTTGTAACTTACACATCATTTTTAGAGGGTGTTCTTAATTTTTTAACATGCAGACTTGATTTAATAAAGTCTGAAGTTAATAAAGATTCGTATTATCATGCAGAATAAAAGCTTACAAATTTTAACCACCACTGACTCCTTCCCATCTTTCAAGTTATTCTTGTGTAATATTTCAGGTTTGTATTAATTATACTGCATCATTATTTAACATGATCACTATAGTTTCATATAGAAATTCTTGTTTTGTTTTGTTTTGTTTTGTTTTGTTTTGAGACAAGGTCTTACTGTGGAGCCCAGACTGGAGTCAGAAATCTTCCCGCCTCAGCTTCCTGAGTGCTGAGATTACAGGTGTGCACCACCATGCTTGCTTCACATAGGAATTCTTAATTGGATTCATCCTGTCTCTTGGCTTACCATTTCTTTTAGCAGCTCAGTCTTTTAGCAGCTCAGGTTCTAGTTAGAACTTCCTTCTAAATATAAGTCTATAGTAGATCTTTCAAAGAGGACCTGCTAACAGGAAACCCTGCTGGTTTTTGTTTGGCATGCCTTCATTCTTCCTTTGTCTGATTCTTAATTAGATTCTAATTTGACAGTTTGGGGTTTTTTTTAATCAGTTATTTATTTAAAGACATGATTCCATATTTTCCCTTAATTCTGTAGTTAGTTGCTTTTGAAAGTTGCTATTGCGTCTATAGTTACGCATTGCTATTCCTCGGGAACGATCTTTTCCTCTTTTCTCTTTTGAGATTTCTTCTTTGTTGCTGGTGCTCTGTAGTTTGATGAAATGTGTGATCTTATAGTTTAGGTCTAAATGACTCTCCAAGAACTCCCATGTTCAGAAGATGGGCTTTGGGTAAATGATTGGATGGTGGAGGCTCTAACTCCATCAGTGGGTTAATTTACCAAAATTTCACCATTTGTTAGTATTATTGGGAGGCAATGGAAGCAGGAGATGAGGCCTAGTTAAAGGGACTAGGGGAGGGCAGGACCTTGGGACTATATCTGGGCCCTGGGCCTTCCTTTCTGTTTTTTTTTTCCCTGTCTCTCTGCTTCCCGGCTGCCATCAGGTGACCAGCTGTCCCGTATCACCCCTTTCTGCCGTAGTGTTTCTGCCCTCCCTCAGGAGCTAAAATGCTAAAACCAATGGAGCCAGTTTCCCATGGACTGGACCCTCTGAAACCGTGAGCCAAAATAAAGTCTTCCTCTTTTAAGTTGTTTTTCTCAGATATTTGATCTCAGGAATGAAAAAAATCGACTAACACAATGTTCATAAATTGAATTTAATTTTATCCATCCTGAGTGGGACAACTTGGGGCTCCTGAATCTGATGACCAGTGTGGATCAGTAATTCTGAAATACACCCATGACATCATCTAAAACTCCCTACACAGTATTTTCCCCAGATGTATTCTCAAGTTCATGAATCCTCTCTCTAATTGTGTCTAATCTGTTCTGTAACTCGTTTATAACAATGGGTATGGTTTCTTCATTTGTAGTAATTCTATTGGTTTATTGTTGCAACATTAAAATTATTTTCTTGCATTGTCATGTTTTTTTTTTCTTATGTTATTGAATTTTCTCTTTCTGCCTGGAATCACTTTCAGCACACGTTTTTATTGACTGATAGTTCTGCTCCCTGGCGTCCTTGTGGATGGAGGGTGTCAGGGTCTAATACTGTTATTGCTGCATCTCTTGGTCGATACCTGGTGTGGAAAGAGTCCTTGTCTATGATTCATTACGTTTGGCAGGCAGCTTCCTTGTGTAATGTTTTGTAAGATTATAAGGCTACTTTTGATGGAGTTTTGTCTGTGGAAAAGCCTTTGGGTTGATAGCATATTACCCAAGTGTCTGTCTCTGGCCCAGTTCCTAAGGGTCATCCTTATCCATCTTGTCATCATTCTATGTCAGCTTACAGATTTAAAGAACCCTGGATCATGCAGGTACCATAACGCATCCCGACCCCTCACAAAACCTGAACTTGCACTAGAAACTCCTCATGCAAAGAATTCCTCATGCAAAGACCTCAGACCAGCACTTGTTATCCTCCAGCTTGCAGTGTTTGCCTGGCTGCCCATACGGTGCTTGAAGAATTCAACACTTGGGCATAGTTCTTTCAAGCTCAGCACAGGTGCGAAGCTTGTCCTCTGCTCCCATGAGCAGCTACGACTCCGCATTTACAAGCCAAATGCTCTCGCTTTGTTCAGTCCTTATTTCTTGGACCCCTTGTGATACCTCATAATTCACTGCAAGCTCAGATACACATGTTATATGTATTTCTTATCATGTATATATAATTTTAAAGGAACTTTCTGAGGGAGCTCAGGTTTGTCAGGTACCTGTCTCCAGGAGTGGAGGTCTCTGCTTTCCTCCATGCTGACCTCATTCCTGGGGCAGCCCTCTCTGTGCACTGACATCAGTGATCCCCTAGCATTTCCAGGTTTACATGGACCTTCAAGACAGAGAGAAGGGCAGAGCACAAATTCGTGGAACACAGGCCACTTTTGTTGGCCTGCCTGGATCACAATCCGATCTCTGATCAATCAGAATGACTCAGCCAAGCCTCATGGCTGCCAATATCAAGATGGGGAAATAGGCACTTGCCAATCACATATAGGCATCCGCCATGGCTACTGACAGACACAAAGCAAGACTTGTCATCATCCACAAGCTTATGCATTTGCCGAAGGGTGGTGCATACTACCGTGTTCCTTTCCTGCCTCAAATCTTGGCCATCTTTTGAATCAAAACTTGGGCTAGCGTTGAAGGCTGTGTATTTCTTGTCCTTCTTGTCTACTGAGCTCATCTCTTCCTACTTCTCCATGTCACTAGATGCTGTACCTTGGGGGCCCTCTTCCAACCTCCAACCAAGCCACTAGGAGGCCACACCGGGGAGCAGGAGAGAGCATAGTCTGCCCCTTTCCTGCCTCCGCTAGCCAGCTAGTGGGGGCTGGGCCGGCACCAAGCACATGCGCCGTGGCAATAGGGACGGTAGGGCAAGCACTGCAGAGAGATAAGGATAGTACTTAGGAAGGCTGCCCTTTGAGGCGCACTCGAGAGCCAGGCAGCAGGCATCCTTTGTACCTCACTGTGTCTTCTGATTTAATCTCCACAAGGGCCATGCAGCCAAGCCCCATTGTTTCCCAAGGTTACAACTGCGATTCCTCAAGGTTGTAGAGGAGACAGGACTCACGCTGCGCCTGAACCCCAACCTGCCCTCTGAGCACCCTAGGAAAGGCCCTCTGGTCCTGTGTATGGGCTCTGTGGTGCCTCAGCCCTGGGCTGGTGTCCACTTCTAGAAGCAGAAGCTCCCAGCTGAAAGGGTGCTGGCCACATGGAGGCCCTTGAGCCTGAGCAGCCAGCAGGATGGAGGGAGAATGGGGAATCTTGATCTCCTGGGAACCAGCAAGCTGGCAGGGTATGTTGAACCCGGAAAGGCATTGAGAGAAGAGGCACCTGTGCCCTGTCTCAGAGCAGAAAAGGACTGTGGGGTTCACAGGTCCGAGCAGATGGGAGCGGAGATCCAGAGATGAGGAAAGCACCGGCCATCACTGCCCAGCGGCTTTCACCCGATGGGGCAGGTGCTGGCCAGTGTCTCATCGTTAGCCCTGTGGGAGCACGAAGTCCTGATCTGTCCCTTGTCAGTTTCCACGGCTGATTTTAAGGTGACTACAGCAGAGTTCATTCTGGGCACCACTGGTCCCCACACTAATCCCATACTGCACCCACTGAAAGAACACCATAAGCTTGCACAGGTATGATGAGCAGGGCACCCTGGGTCCTGGGGTGGGCATGGCCTTGTCATCGACAGGTCACCGGGTGCCCACCCTGCCTGCAGCTTGTCTTCTATCACACAGCTGGCGGGGCACCCGGGGAGACTGTGCCACGGAACATACTTTGGGAAACGGCAAACAAAACTTACTATAAATAAAGGGCCATCGAGAAAAGGGGCTCCACTCACTGCTGTGCCATATTTCAGAGGATGGGAACAGTTAAAGGCGGGAGGAAGTCTTTTCCCTATGAGTCCTCTCTCAGGAGCACACGGAAGGTCCTTGTTGGCACAAGGTGTGAACATCCCTGAGTGTAGGGCTGCCGGGAAGGGGCGATGTGTGGCAGGTAGGAGTTGGAGAAAATTTCCTGTGAGGACTGGGGACCACCCACTCATCACCCCGGACCTCTTCCTGTGAGTGCGCAGGCGCCGTCGGAGCCCAGAACCGGGACTGGGGATGGGCAGCCGCCCACGTGCGCGACAGAGTCCAACTCTATTCGCGTGTGCGATATAATTTTAGAAGAGCTAGGATGTCATCGCTTCCCAGAATATGCTTCTTTAAGGTCTGGTTTCTACATTAATTCCCCGCGAGAACCTTCCTTCTCGGCTTGATGCTGAGCTCCACGTTGAAATGCACATCTTCCCTGGCATTCGGCGGTTGCACGGGAGGTACACTAGGCCAGTTGGTGGGCTGCTCGGCCCCTCCCCTGGGGAGATCCAGGAGGGAAGGGCCTGGGGACAGAGGGTACTGGGTGTCCTGCAGGCCCCTCCGTGAATGCGTTTGTGATGGACCTGTCTTAGAGACATCCCATGGCTATTTTGAGATGCAGCAAATTTAGCTGGTGGCTGGTTTGTAAATCATCCAGATATGTTGGTATTTCTGATGAGACAATCTGTCTTAACAGGAGATGTCGAAAGCCTTTACAACCCAAAGGGCTGTGCCATTTTGAATACCGCCTCTTCCGCTAGCCAAGACCAGCAGTGGGCAATTTGCCCCTCATAACCCTGGGCAATTCGTCTGCCCGGGGCCTTACCAGGTGGCATCCTGCTCTAATTACCATTAGGCAGAATTCTCAGAACGGCATGAAGATGCAGCTGGGCTGGCCTCCTTTTTATCGATTGGGAAACTGAGGCACTTACCTAAGGTTACCCAGGGAACAGAAGGTAGAACTTAGCCCAGGTTTTTCGGCTTCCAAACTCCATTGTAACTAATGTTAAATTTAATGTGCATTTTTAACAAGGTCATGCAAATGTTACAATTTAAACTGTCAAGTCATTGCCCAAAAAGCAGCAATCTCTGCTCTTTGCCTTCCTCAGTCCTGATTTCCCAAAAGCTAGGGAAATTTTTATTTTTAAGCCATTTCTTAACTGTATTTCATTTCACATGTATAAGTAAAATGGTTACACTTACAGTTCTTGGTTTTTTAAAAAATGCAGACAAAAAAAAAAAACTTCCTTCTATGGAAGGTAAGGATTTGATTTTTTAAAAAATCCCTCATCTTAGTTAATTTCTTATCACTGAGCTCCACAATATTTGACACCCACAACTTACAGGAGGAGGAGAGGGTTCTTTGCACTTTAGTGTTTTTAGAGGGTTCACTCAGTAGTCAGCTGGCTCCGCGGTAGGAAGTGCAGGGTGGAAGGGTCTTGCAGGGAAGAAAGCTGCTTATGTCACGGAGGCCAGGAAGCAGAGAGAGCAGGGAGGAGCTGAGTAGGGAGATAAGCCCTCCCAGGCCACGCCCACAGAGCCCCACCTCCAATCAGGACCCACTTCCCAGGAGCAAGTTAGCAATAGTATTGCCATAGCTATACTCCCATAACCTTCCACAAGCCCTGTCTCTGAGCACACGAGGCTTTCCTGAGTGGGATACAGATGTAGCCACCACACCTTCATTCACACACACATGCACACTCATCCACGCTCACACTCATCCGTGCACCCATACACTTCTCCCCTCCCCTCCTCCACAGAGAACAATATCATTTTTGTATCACAGTTTTCATTTCCAGCATGATAATTTTAATGCAGTGGTACCTCGGTTCATGGACCTAATTCTTTCCACAGTTCTGGTCACGAACCAAATTGGATGAGAACCAAGTCGAATTCAGTGGCTAGGTTCCATGTTGACCTTATGGAGAAATTTGATTTTAGTTCTTGTCCAATTCAGCTTGCAACCAGAACTGTGGAAAGAATTAAGTTCATGAACTGGAGGTACCACTCTATTCAGAAATCTCTCTGACTGTCCCTTTTGTATAGCAACCTGTTTTGGTTGCATAGATGATATATCTTTGCTTATCTCTCTGGAATTTTCCTTTTTATTCAAAGTTTTTATTTCCCTCTTGCCTTGCTTTGGTCTTAAACTCCTTTTCTGCTGATTCCTATGATCACCTTTCAAGTTATCTTCAAATATATTATCATCTCTGCCTTTACACTCATGTTTATACATATGATGCTAAAAGATGTTTGGAAGCATTTAGTGCATAGGTGAGTGATCTTGCTCTAAAATGGTGATGACCGGTCAGTTCTTTGTGATGCCTCTGCCTGTCAGTATCTGTAAGAGTGATCTCTTTGGCTGTTGGTGTCTCGGAATTAAAAAGTCCTTCTATGGTGTGAAGAACAAGGGGGTTCTTAGTCTGGCCACCTGTACCTGGGAAGCAAATGGCAGACGAGGCTGATCTCCGTGATTCAGACTTGTGCTTGATTCTACCTTGAGTGGTGCCTGCTTTCACCCAGGCCGGAGAGCAGAGCTCTTTCCTGCTGACCAGGAAAGGAACAGCTGTTAGCTTGCACACCACATGGGAAACCCATACTGATGCTGTCTGCATGGGACTGTTCCTGAGCATGAGAATCTGAATTTTCCCCAGGGACGAGTGCCTGGGGATGGGATGAAGGAAGCAGGGTTGGCAGAAGGAAAAGAGCAACAGAAAAACTCCACAGTCTCTTGAGGCACCCTGGAAGCAGAACGGGGCAGCTGGACAGCCTTGTGCTCTGGCTGGAGGCTGGGCCCTTACATACTATCCCTGAGCAGCTCTGCAAGTGGGCTGTCCCCAGAGAGCTGTGACTCTGGGGAGGCAATTCTCTCTAGTGGAGAGCACTTCCTGGAGGGTGACTCCAGCTCAGAGTCACCAACACCCCCCACAAGCTGCAGAAATGATCATTCACTCCTGAGGAGGAAATCTAGGTTCCATGTCCCAGCCAGTTCCCCACTGCACCCTTGCTACCCCAGGAACTGTCCTCCCGTGATCCTCTGCGATTCTGCTTGGTCCCTTTGCCTGAGAAATGTGCTGGAAGAAGGGGCCCCAGTGTCAGTCTTCCTGCTGTGAAACTACATGATCAGTCACAGAAGAAAGATAGGAAAATTTAACCACACGATCCTTAACAAACAACGGATCCTAAAAGAAGTAAAAGGGAAAACAAAACAAAACAAAAATCCTGAAACAAATGAAATGGAAACACAACACAGAAAAATTTATGAGGTGCAGAAAAAGCTTTTCTGTGAGAAAAGTTTATAGTTTTAAAAAAACACCCCCCTGGGCCAGGGACATAGCTCAGTGGTACAAGCACCTGCTTAGCAAGTGTGAGGTCCTGAGTTCAAGTCCTGATACCAAAAAAAAAAAATACTCCCCTACATTAAAAAGAAAAAAAAAAGGGCTTGAAGAAACAAGCTACATTTCTACCTCAGGGAACTAGAAGAAGGAAAAGCTAAGCCAAGTTAACAGAAGGAAGAAAATAATAAATACCAAAGCAGCTATAAATTACAGACTAGACAAGACCCACGAAAGGAAGAGTTGGCATTTTTTAAAAAGACGAAATTGGGCTGGAGGTACAGCTCAGTGGGCTAAGTGCTTGCCGCTAAGCACTAAGGCCCTGAGTTCAATCCCCAGTCCCGGAAAAAAAAAAAAAAAAATTAAAAAATAAAAAGACAAAATTGATAACCTTTTAGCTAAACTAAGAAAACAAAGGAGAAGACTCAAATACAATTATAAATGAAAACGGAGAAATTACAATGGACTAGAAAGACAAAAAAAAGACTTCTCTGAACAATTAAGCACCAATAAATTGGACAACCTAGAAGAAATGGATAAATTTGTAGAAACACACAACCCGTCAAGACTGCACTATGAAGAAGTAATAAATATGACCAAACCAGGAATGAGTTCAGAGATAAAATCCCTAAAAATTTTTTAGGGATTTCAATGAATAGTCTACCATCAAGGAAAATCCCAGGACCTTATGGCCTCACTCTGGAAGTCTACCAAATATGTAACAAGCAGTAACTAACACCAACCCAATTAAAAAAAAATAATTTGAAAAGAATGAAAACTTCTAAGTTACATAGGGCCAGCATTACTCTGACACGGAATCTTGACAAGGACACTACAAGGAAAGATTACAAGCCAATATGTTTGATGAACATACATGCAAAGATGGGTAACAAAAAACAGCTGGCCCTTCAAATCTAGGGTTCAACCAACCTCTTATCAGAAATGTTCAGTAAAGAAATGAGGTGGATATTGAGTGTGTACAGAAGTCTTGTCATCATTTCCTGAACAATACAGAACAGCAACGACGCCCATAACATTTACATTGTATTCAGTATTATAAGTGGAGATGGTTTTAGCTACATGGGAGGGGCACAAGGGTGTGTGCCAAGCGCAGTGGTAGCTTAGCACTGAGCAGGAATCAGGACTTGCGTGGTCCCCGCCCTCCTGGAACTTCCTTTCCAGCCTATACAGGTGTGACTACACTGCAGAGAGAAACACCTCCTGGCTGCAAAAATGCAAAAAATGTTTTGAAAAACAAAATTAAACCTCTCCTTATTAACAGTCACATCTTCCCTTGTGCAGGGAAAGAAAGCCGAAGCAGAGCATTCTGAAAGGCCGTTAAGGAGCCCAAACCAAGATATGTAACCTCATAGAATAGAAATTCTAGATGGGCTTAAGAAACATAACATCAGGGCTCTCCATAGGAAGCAGGCAGGGCAGAGCCAGAGGCATCAGCCCTGAATGAAGAGGAGCTTGAGTTAAAGAGAGGGGAGCCCCTAGGGGCAGCACAGCCTCCCTGACACGCTAAGAGAGCGCCTGTCCCTGCCTCTGCCTCCTCCTCTCCTTCCCCTCCCTCTCCTCTTGCTCTTCCTCCCTGCCTCCCTCTTCCTCCCCGCCATCCTTCTGCCGTCATCTTGGTCCAGGCTGCTCCCTTTTAGAGGTTGTGGGGGGCAGCTGAGGCTGATGGCTGACAGCCAGCACAGAGTCCTTGTCCTGGACAGGGGAAACCACAAGTAGAAAGCAGCAGAGCACTGAGGCTTGGGACAAGGGGTGGAGGTGAAGGCTTTGTTGAGATCTCTGAACGGCAGCCTATTGTAAAGCAGGCCCCCAGCTTTGCCTCTCTGTGGCCCACAACAAGTTCACCCTAGGTTGGGCCACACCTCGGCCCAGCAGCACCTACCGTAGGACGTCCTCTGCCCATGGTGGTCATGGTGGCCCATATGACAACAAGCTGGGCACTGAGGAGAACACAGGGGAACACAAGGGCTCATGCATGCCCAGGGCCATAGACGACAGTGGCCTACACAGTGACAGGTGACTCCCTGTCCTTGCTGCTTTTGGTACAGATTAACCCCCGCTCCAGGGCCGAGGGGCCCTTTCAACTACCTCCCACACAGGCAGCGTCTGGACTCTGGGCCAGGACCCCAAATCTCCTCTTATCCCAGGCCTCCCCCTAAGCTGGTTTGTCCTGGTGCGTCAAGAGCAAGGTGGCACTCACACGGGGGGCACATGGGAGTGCGGGTGCTCGGGTGTCTCACAGTCAAGTTTGGGGCCTGCCTGCCTCCGTGAATCACCGCCAAGCCTAATCCTTCATTAGAACATTCGGCAGTAATTGCTGGCGAAATGCCACTTGCCTCCCCTCATTTTAACAAAACATTTATGCATGAAAGATTTAATGCCAGGTATCAAGCATATCATTGTAAATTTACCACTAATTAAGCCTAATTAAAATAATTAAATGGCTGTGGAGTCACCATGTGAATTAAAATCACTTCTGCTCCATACCCGGCTGTTTCTCACTAGCCAGGCCCTCGATTTCAGAGACAAATACAGAACCCTCTCCCTGATTTTTTTTTCTCTCCCTGTCACCCTGCTCAGCTTCATGCAGGGTATTTGCACGGCCAAGGAGATTTGATAATTAAGATAATGCTGTGATTTGACGGTGCGGTTTTTCAATTTCGGGACCCCAGGAGATTTCCCTTTATCTCGGTGAAGTATAGACAATTTGACAAATCTGTTGCTTGGAGCAGTCGCTGGCGTTTGCATATTCATTACTCATTGGATTTTTAATCAAAGTAGCTGATGGACCCCTTTGCACCACAAATAATTTGGTCATGAATAATTTATCCGCACTCACTGGCTGGGCCTTGCGGCCTCCCAGCACCCCAGGGCTCCCCAATTGGCTCGCCAGGGCTGGCCTGCCCCGGGCAGCACATGGCTGCTCCAGATGTTTGGGTATCCATATGTGCACAGCTCATCAAAACAGCAACGGCTTGCACCCAGGGGTCTCAGCCGTCCCCAGACAGGCCATCTGGAGTTGGAGGGGAAAACAAACCTCCGCGAATTGTGGGAGGCGCGTTGTGTGCAAGTGGCGCCTAGTGGTGGCCTCAGAGGGGTGCGCGGGAGGCAGTGGAACACGAAGGATGCTTGGCACCGGCAAGGCTCAGATCTGGGGCCTCTGGGCTGCTGGCCAGGCCGGCACAGGGGCTGGCTGACCCCTCAAGCACCATCCTGCGGGAGGCGGGCAGCTGTGTCTCTGCGTCCTGGGCCCCTGTGGGTATAAGACCGCTGCCATGAACACACACATGTGCACCCTTTCCCCCAAGCGCTGCAGAAGCCGGTAGGTGAGCTGTGCCCCACCCCTCTGGCTTTGCACCCGCTGCCCTGGAGTCCCTGCTGTCCCCCTGCATTTGGGCCCCTGCCAGCAGGGCCGGTTGAGAGATTTCCTCGGCTTTGGGCACTTTGGTGGCAGGCTTGCCCCTAATCATATCAAACCCATCTCCCCACGTGCCACCTGAGATATATTTCATATACAGGCGTGGAAGAGCTGAGTGGAGATGCACTTGACTGCCTGACATAATCGCACATTTTGAAGGCATTTAATGGGCCATTTGCTCATTTTGATTTTGCGATCGTCTTTTCCCACTCTGCTGGTGTGTTTGGCTCCCTGGGTCCCAGGCATCTCTGCAGGCTCCTCACTCTCGGGCCAGCACTAGGCCTGCAGTGCCACATAGCTTCAGAGCCCAGGGAACCTCTCCCACCCCTGGGATCTACGCCTGAGCCGTGGCCCACTGCAACTCACCTCCATGCCAGCCCAGCACCTCCATGGTGAGTGACAGCTGGCTGGACCCCTTTCTCCACTCAGCAGTGAGCTTGGGAGCATAGGACAGTGCCTTGTTTACCTCTGCACGCCACCTTGCTCAGTTCCTGGAACGTACAACATGCATGAAAAATAGCTGAGGAGTGGTGAACTATGGGCTTCACATTTTAAGGAACAGAAACAATGACCTAAAGAGGAAATAAAGGCAGAACAGTGTCTGTAGAGGGCAGGCAGAGACACCTCTGCCTGCCAGGCTGCCGACCTTGTATGCAGGGCGCAGAGGAGGGTACTTCCCGCTCCTGAGCAGTATCATCTTGGAACCTGTCATACAGGGGCTTCCTCTACCTGAGACTCAGAAGTTGCAGGAGCCCAGGAGGCTGACCTCCACATGACAGTCAGGGTGTCGGTAATCTTTTGCCTCCAGGACTGCAGCAGGTAAAGACTCAGGTGTGTGCCTCCACCGCCAGCACACTCATGATCAGGGGAACCGTACAAGGAGTGGGCATGCTCTCCTTGTGACAATTAAAGAATTTCCTGATCATTCTTCTGGTTTGGGTTTTTGTTTTCTAAGGTGAGGAGGGTATGATGGTAGGTTGTGCACACGTGCATGCGTGCGTGCGTGCGTGTGCGCATG